>OZ059907.1:508772-713542 GCA_964057215.1 Oscheius myriophilus | reverse complement strand
TGTATATCCACTGTTTTTACTGTAGTCTGCATCAAAAGGAAGTGAGTCTAGGCAAAATTGGGGCCCCAAATGACTTACCAGCAAGGGCGGGGTATACGGCATTTGTTGGGTGAAACGTAACTTCGCCCCTCAGACTTCAACCAAAGCTCAGGATACCTAGGGGAGAAGTTTTTCTGACTAATAAACATGTTTTATTCTGGGTAATTTCATCTCCCTTTCAGGGGTTCAGGTTTGGGAAAGATATAAGAGGTCAACTCATTAATGATTGATTTGAGAGAGATCGCTTTTTTTTGGCTTCCTTCCAAGATCATTCTGTGATTTCAGATTACGCTATCCTTTCGATGTTTGTATATCCACTGTTTTTACTGTAGTCTGCATCAAAAGGAAGTGAGTCTAGGCAAAATTGGGGCCCCAAATGACTTACCAGCAAGGGCGGGGTATACGGCATTTGTTGGGTGAAACGTAACTTCGCCCCTCAGACTTCAACCAAAGCTTAGGATACCTAGGGGAGAAGTTTTTCTGACTAATAAACATGTTTTATTCTGGGTAATTTCATCTCCCTTTCAGGGGTTCAGGTTTGGGAAAGATATAAGAGGTCAACTCATTAATGATTGATTTGAGAGAGATCGCTTTTTTTTGGCTTCCTTCCAAGATCATTCTGTGATTTCAGATTACGCTATCCTTTCGATGTTTGTATATCCACTGTTTTTACTGTAGTCTGCATCAAAAGGAAGTGAGTCTAGGCAAAATTGGGGCCCCAAATGACTTACCAGCAAGGGCGGGGTATACGGCATTTGTTGGGTGAAACGTAACTTCGCCCCTCAGACTTCAACCAAAGCTTAGGATACCTAGGGGAGAAGTTTTTCTGACTAATAAACATGTTTTATTCTGGGTAATTTCATCTCCCTTTCAGGGGTTCAGGTTTGGGAAAGATATAAGAGGTCAACTCATTAATGATTGATTTGAGAGAGATCGCTTTTTTTTGGCTTCCTTCCAAGATCATTCTGTGATTTCAGATTACGCTATCCTTTCGATGTTTGTATATCCACTGTTTTTACTGTAGTCTGCATCAAAAGGAAGTGAGTCTAGGCAAAATTGGGGCCCCAAATGACTTACCAGCAAGGGCGGGGTATACGGCATTTGTTGGGTGAAACGTAACTTCGCCCCTCAGACTTCAACCAAAGCTTAGGATACCTAGGGGAGAAGTTTTTCTGACTAATAAACATGTTTTATTCTGGGTAATTTCATCTCCCTTTCAGGGGTTCAGGTTTGGGAAAGATATAAGAGGTCAACTCATTAATGATTGATTTGAGAGAGATCGCTTTTTTTTGGCTTCCTTCCAAGATCATTCTGTGATTTCAGATTACGCTATCCTTTCGATGTTTGTATATCCACTGTTTTTACTGTAGTCTGCATCAAAAGGAAGTGAGTCTAGGCAAAATTGGGGCCCCAAATGACTTACCAGCAAGGGCGGGGTATACGGCATTTGTTGGGTGAAACGTAACTTCGCCCCTCAGACTTCAACCAAAGCTTAGGATACCTAGGGGAGAAGTTTTTCTGACTAATAAACATGTTTTATTCTGGGTAATTTCATCTCCCTTTCAGGGGTTCAGGTTTGGGAAAGATATAAGAGGTCAACTCATTAATGATTGATTTGAGAGAGATCGCTTTTTTTTGGCTTCCTTCCAAGATCATTCTGTGATTTCAGATTACGCTATCCTTTCGATGTTTGTATATCCACTGTTTTTACTGTAGTCTGCATCAAAAGGAAGTGAGTCTAGGCAAAATTGGGGCCCCAAATGACTTACCAGCAAGGGCGGGGTATACGGCATTTGTTGGGTGAAACGTAACTTCGCCCCTCAGACTTCAACCAAAGCTTAGGATACCTAGGGGAGAAGTTTTTCTGACTAATAAACATGTTTTATTCTGGGTAATTTCATCTCCCTTTCAGGGGTTCAGGTTTGGGAAAGATATAAGAGGTCAACTCATTAATGATTGATTTGAGAGAGATCGCTTTTTTTTGGCTTCCTTCCAAGATCATTCTGTGATTTCAGATTACGCTATCCTTTCGATGTTTGTATATCCACTGTTTTTACTGTAGTCTGCATCAAAAGGAAGTGAGTCTAGGCAAAATTGGGGCCCCAAATGACTTACCAGCAAGGGCGGGGTATACGGCATTTGTTGGGTGAAACGTAACTTCGCCCCTCAGACTTCAACCAAAGCTTAGGATACCTAGGGGAGAAGTTTTTCTGACTAATAAACATGTTTTATTCTGGGTAATTTCATCTCCCTTTCAGGGGTTCAGGTTTGGGAAAGATATAAGAGGTCAACTCATTAATGATTGATTTGAGAGAGATCGCTTTTTTTTGGCTTCCTTCCAAGATCATTCTGTGATTTCAGATTACGCTATCCTTTCGATGTTTGTATATCCACTGTTTTTACTGTAGTCTGCATCAAAAGGAAGTGAGTCTAGGCAAAATTGGGGCCCCAAATGACTTACCAGCAAGGGCGGGGTATACGGCATTTGTTGGGTGAAACGTAACTTCGCCCCTCAGACTTCAACCAAAGCTTAGGATACCTAGGGGAGAAGTTTTTCTGACTAATAAACATGTTTTATTCTGGGTAATTTCATCTCCCTTTCAGGGGTTCAGGTTTGGGAAAGATATAAGAGGTCAACTCATTAATGATTGATTTGAGAGAGATCGCTTTTTTTTGGCTTCCTTCCAAGATCATTCTGTGATTTCAGATTACGCTATCCTTTCGATGTTTGTATATCCACTGTTTTTACTGTAGTCTGCATCAAAAGGAAGTGAGTCTAGGCAAAATTGGGGCCCCAAATGACTTACCAGCAAGGGCTGGGTATACGGCATTTGTTGGGTGAAACGTAACTTCGCCCCTCAGACTTCAACCAAAGCTTAGGATACTTAGGGGAGAAGTTTTTCTGACTAATAAACATGTTTTATTCTGGGTAATTTCATCTCCCTTCCAGGGGTTCAGGTTTGGAAAAGATATAAGAGGTCAACTCATTAATGATTGATTTGAGAGAGATCGCTTTTTTTGGCTTCCTTCCAAGATCATTCTGTGATTTCAGATTACGCTATCCTTTCGATGTTTGTATATCCACTGTTTTTACTGTAGTCTGCATCAAAAGGAAGTGAGTCTAGGCAAAATTGGGGCCCCAAATGACTTACCAGCAAGGGCGGGGTATACGGCATTTGTTGGGTGAAACGTAACTTCGCCCCTCAGACTTCAACCAAAGCTTAGGATACCTAGGGGAGAAGTTTTTCTGACTAATAAACATGTTTTATTCTGGGTAATTTCATCTCCCTTTCAGGGGTTCAGGTTTGGGAAAGATATAAGAGGTCAACTCATTAATGATTGATTTGAGAGAGATCGCTTTTTTTTGGCTTCCTTCCAAGATCATTCTGTGATTTCAGATTACGCTATCCTTTCGATGTTTGTATATCCACTGTTTTTACTGTAGTCTGCATCAAAAGGAAGTGAGTCTAGGCAAAATTGGGGCCCCAAATGACTTACCAGCAAGGGCTGGGTATACGGCATTTGTTGGGTGAAACGTAACTTCGCCCCTCAGACTTCAACCAAAGCTTAGGATACTTAGGGGAGAAGTTTTTCTGACTAATAAACATGTTTTATTCTGGGTAATTTCATCTCCCTTCCAGGGGTTCAGGTTTGGAAAAGATATAAGAGGTCAACTCATTAATGATTGATTTGAGAGAGATCGCTTTTTTTGGCTTCCTTCCAAGATCATTCTGTGATTTCAGATTACGCTATCCTTTCGATGTTTGTATATCCACTGTTTTTACTGTAGTCTGCATCAAAAGGAAGTGAGTCTAGGCAAAATTGGGGCCCCAAATGACTTACCAGCAAGGGCGGGGTATACGGCATTTGTTGGGTGAAACGTAACTTCGCCCCTCAGACTTCAACCAAAGCTTAGGATACCTAGGGGAGAAGTTTTTCTGACTAATAAACATGTTTTATTCTGGGTAATTTCATCTCCCTTTCAGGGGTTCAGGTTTGGGAAAGATATAAGAGGTCAACTCATTAATGATTGATTTGAGAGAGATCGCTTTTTTTTGGCTTCCTTCCAAGATCATTCTGTGATTTCAGATTACGCTATCCTTTCGATGTTTGTATATCCACTGTTTTTACTGTAGTCTGCATCAAAAGGAAGTGAGTCTAGGCAAAATTGGGGCCCCAAATGACTTACCAGCAAGGGCTGGGTATACGGCATTTGTTGGGTGAAACGTAACTTCGCCCCTCAGACTTCAACCAAAGCTTAGGATACTTAGGGGAGAAGTTTTTCTGACTAATAAACATGTTTTATTCTGGGTAATTTCATCTCCCTTCCAGGGGTTCAGGTTTGGAAAAGATATAAGAGGTCAACTCATTAATGATTGATTTGAGAGAGATCGCTTTTTTTGGCTTCCTTCCAAGATCATTCTGTGATTTCAGATTACGCTATCCTTTCGATGTTTGTATATCCACTGTTTTTACTGTAGTCTGCATCAAAAGGAAGTGAGTCTAGGCAAAATTGGGGCCCCAAATGACTTACCAGCAAGGGCGGGGTATACGGCATTTGTTGGGTGAAACGTAACTTCGCCCCTCAGACTTCAACCAAAGCTTAGGATACCTAGGGGAGAAGTTTTTCTGACTAATAAACATGTTTTATTCTGGGTAATTTCATCTCCCTTTCAGGGGTTCAGGTTTGGGAAAGATATAAGAGGTCAACTCATTAATGATTGATTTGAGAGAGATCGCTTTTTTTTGGCTTCCTTCCAAGATCATTCTGTGATTTCAGATTACGCTATCCTTTCGATGTTTGTATATCCACTGTTTTTACTGTAGTCTGCATCAAAAGGAAGTGAGTCTAGGCAAAATTGGGGCCCCAAATGACTTACCAGCAAGGGCTGGGTATACGGCATTTGTTGGGTGAAACGTAACTTCGCCCCTCAGACTTCAACCAAAGCTTAGGATACTTAGGGGAGAAGTTTTTCTGACTAATAAACATGTTTTATTCTGGGTAATTTCATCTCCCTTCCAGGGGTTCAGGTTTGGAAAAGATATAAGAGGTCAACTCATTAATGATTGATTTGAGAGAGATCGCTTTTTTTGGCTTCCTTCCAAGATCATTCTGTGATTTCAGATTACGCTATCCTTTCGATGTTTGTATATCCACTGTTTTTACTGTAGTCTGCATCAAAAGGAAGTGAGTCTAGGCAAAATTGGGGCCCCAAATGACTTACCAGCAAGGGCGGGGTATACGGCATTTGTTGGGTGAAACGTAACTTCGCCCCTCAGACTTCAACCAAAGCTTAGGATACCTAGGGGAGAAGTTTTTCTGACTAATAAACATGTTTTATTCTGGGTAATTTCATCTCCCTTTCAGGGGTTCAGGTTTGGGAAAGATATAAGAGGTCAACTCATTAATGATTGATTTGAGAGAGATCGCTTTTTTTTGGCTTCCTTCCAAGATCATTCTGTGATTTCAGATTACGCTATCCTTTCGATGTTTGTATATCCACTGTTTTTACTGTAGTCTGCATCAAAAGGAAGTGAGTCTAGGCAAAATTGGGGCCCCAAATGACTTACCAGCAAGGGCTGGGTATACGGCATTTGTTGGGTGAAACGTAACTTCGCCCCTCAGACTTCAACCAAAGCTTAGGATACTTAGGGGAGAAGTTTTTCTGACTAATAAACATGTTTTATTCTGGGTAATTTCATCTCCCTTCCAGGGGTTCAGGTTTGGAAAAGATATAAGAGGTCAACTCATTAATGATTGATTTGAGAGAGATCGCTTTTTTTGGCTTCCTTCCAAGATCATTCTGTGATTTCAGATTACGCTATCCTTTCGATGTTTGTATATCCACTGTTTTTACTGTAGTCTGCATCAAAAGGAAGTGAGTCTAGGCAAAATTGGGGCCCCAAATGACTTACCAGCAAGGGCGGGGTATACGGCATTTGTTGGGTGAAACGTAACTTCGCCCCTCAGACTTCAACCAAAGCTTAGGATACCTAGGGGAGAAGTTTTTCTGACTAATAAACATGTTTTATTCTGGGTAATTTCATCTCCCTTTCAGGGGTTCAGGTTTGGGAAAGATATAAGAGGTCAACTCATTAATGATTGATTTGAGAGAGATCGCTTTTTTTTGGCTTCCTTCCAAGATCATTCTGTGATTTCAGATTACGCTATCCTTTCGATGTTTGTATATCCACTGTTTTTACTGTAGTCTGCATCAAAAGGAAGTGAGTCTAGGCAAAATTGGGGCCCCAAATGACTTACCAGCAAGGGCTGGGTATACGGCATTTGTTGGGTGAAACGTAACTTCGCCCCTCAGACTTCAACCAAAGCTTAGGATACTTAGGGGAGAAGTTTTTCTGACTAATAAACATGTTTTATTCTGGGTAATTTCATCTCCCTTCCAGGGGTTCAGGTTTGGAAAAGATATAAGAGGTCAACTCATTAATGATTGATTTGAGAGAGATCGCTTTTTTTGGCTTCCTTCCAAGATCATTCTGTGATTTCAGATTACGCTATCCTTTCGATGTTTGTATATCCACTGTTTTTACTGTAGTCTGCATCAAAAGGAAGTGAGTCTAGGCAAAATTGGGGCCCCAAATGACTTACCAGCAAGGGCGGGGTATACGGCATTTGTTGGGTGAAACGTAACTTCGCCCCTCAGACTTCAACCAAAGCTTAGGATACCTAGGGGAGAAGTTTTTCTGACTAATAAACATGTTTTATTCTGGGTAATTTCATCTCCCTTTCAGGGGTTCAGGTTTGGGAAAGATATAAGAGGTCAACTCATTAATGATTGATTTGAGAGAGATCGCTTTTTTTTGGCTTCCTTCCAAGATCATTCTGTGATTTCAGATTACGCTATCCTTTCGATGTTTGTATATCCACTGTTTTTACTGTAGTCTGCATCAAAAGGAAGTGAGTCTAGGCAAAATTGGGGCCCCAAATGACTTACCAGCAAGGGCTGGGTATACGGCATTTGTTGGGTGAAACGTAACTTCGCCCCTCAGACTTCAACCAAAGCTTAGGATACTTAGGGGAGAAGTTTTTCTGACTAATAAACATGTTTTATTCTGGGTAATTTCATCTCCCTTCCAGGGGTTCAGGTTTGGAAAAGATATAAGAGGTCAACTCATTAATGATTGATTTGAGAGAGATCGCTTTTTTTGGCTTCCTTCCAAGATCATTCTGTGATTTCAGATTACGCTATCCTTTCGATGTTTGTATATCCACTGTTTTTACTGTAGTCTGCATCAAAAGGAAGTGAGTCTAGGCAAAATTGGGGCCCCAAATGACTTACCAGCAAGGGCGGGGTATACGGCATTTGTTGGGTGAAACGTAACTTCGCCCCTCAGACTTCAACCAAAGCTTAGGATACCTAGGGGAGAAGTTTTTCTGACTAATAAACATGTTTTATTCTGGGTAATTTCATCTCCCTTTCAGGGGTTCAGGTTTGGGAAAGATATAAGAGGTCAACTCATTAATGATTGATTTGAGAGAGATCGCTTTTTTTTGGCTTCCTTCCAAGATCATTCTGTGATTTCAGATTACGCTATCCTTTCGATGTTTGTATATCCACTGTTTTTACTGTAGTCTGCATCAAAAGGAAGTGAGTCTAGGCAAAATTGGGGCCCCAAATGACTTACCAGCAAGGGCTGGGTATACGGCATTTGTTGGGTGAAACGTAACTTCGCCCCTCAGACTTCAACCAAAGCTTAGGATACTTAGGGGAGAAGTTTTTCTGACTAATAAACATGTTTTATTCTGGGTAATTTCATCTCCCTTCCAGGGGTTCAGGTTTGGAAAAGATATAAGAGGTCAACTCATTAATGATTGATTTGAGAGAGATCGCTTTTTTTGGCTTCCTTCCAAGATCATTCTGTGATTTCAGATTACGCTATCCTTTCGATGTTTGTATATCCACTGTTTTTACTGTAGTCTGCATCAAAAGGAAGTGAGTCTAGGCAAAATTGGGGCCCCAAATGACTTACCAGCAAGGGCGGGGTATACGGCATTTGTTGGGTGAAACGTAACTTCGCCCCTCAGACTTCAACCAAAGCTTAGGATACCTAGGGGAGAAGTTTTTCTGACTAATAAACATGTTTTATTCTGGGTAATTTCATCTCCCTTTCAGGGGTTCAGGTTTGGGAAAGATATAAGAGGTCAACTCATTAATGATTGATTTGAGAGAGATCGCTTTTTTTTGGCTTCCTTCCAAGATCATTCTGTGATTTCAGATTACGCTATCCTTTCGATGTTTGTATATCCACTGTTTTTACTGTAGTCTGCATCAAAAGGAAGTGAGTCTAGGCAAAATTGGGGCCCCAAATGACTTACCAGCAAGGGCTGGGTATACGGCATTTGTTGGGTGAAACGTAACTTCGCCCCTCAGACTTCAACCAAAGCTTAGGATACTTAGGGGAGAAGTTTTTCTGACTAATAAACATGTTTTATTCTGGGTAATTTCATCTCCCTTCCAGGGGTTCAGGTTTGGAAAAGATATAAGAGGTCAACTCATTAATGATTGATTTGAGAGAGATCGCTTTTTTTGGCTTCCTTCCAAGATCATTCTGTGATTTCAGATTACGCTATCCTTTCGATGTTTGTATATCCACTGTTTTTACTGTAGTCTGCATCGAAAGGAAGTGAGTCTAGGCAAAATTGGGGCCCCAAATGACTTACCAGCAAGGGCTGGGTATACGGCATTTGTTGGGTGAAACGTAACTTCGCCCCTCAGACTTCAACCAAAGCTTAGGATACCTAGGGGAGAAGTTTTTCTGACTAATAAACATGTTTTATTCTGGGTAATTTCATCTCCCTTTCAGGGGTTCAGGTTTGGGAAAGATATAAGAGGTCAACTCATTAATGATTGATTTGAGAGAGATCGCTTTTTTTGGCTTCCTTCCAAGATCATTCTGTGATTTCAGATTACGCTATCCTTTCGATGTTTGTATATCCACTGTTTTTACTGTAGTCTGCATCAAAAGGAAGTGAGTCTAGGCAAAATTGGGGCCCCAAATGACTTACCAGCAAGGGCGGGGTATACGGCATTTGTTGGGTGAAACGTAACTTCGCCCCTCAGACTTCAACCAAAGCTTAGGATACCTAGGGGAGAAGTTTTTCTGACTAATAAACATGTTTTATTCTGGGTAATTTCATCTCCCTTTCAGGGGTTCAGGTTTGGGAAAGATATAAGAGGTCAACTCATTAATGATTGATTTGAGAGAGATCGCTTTTTTTTGGCTTCCTTCCAAGATCATTCTGTGATTTCAGATTACGCTATCCTTTCGATGTTTGTATATCCACTGTTTTTACTGTAGTCTGCATCAAAAGGAAGTGAGTCTAGGCAAAATTGGGGCCCCAAATGACTTACCAGCAAGGGCTGGGTATACGGCATTTGTTGGGTGAAACGTAACTTCGCCCCTCAGACTTCAACCAAAGCTTAGGATACTTAGGGGAGAAGTTTTTCTGACTAATAAACATGTTTTATTCTGGGTAATTTCATCTCCCTTCCAGGGGTTCAGGTTTGGAAAAGATATAAGAGGTCAACTCATTAATGATTGATTTGAGAGAGATCGCTTTTTTTGGCTTCCTTCCAAGATCATTCTGTGATTTCAGATTACGCTATCCTTTCGATGTTTGTATATCCACTGTTTTTACTGTAGTCTGCATCAAAAGGAAGTGAGTCTAGGCAAAATTGGGGCCCCAAATGACTTACCAGCAAGGGCGGGGTATACGGCATTTGTTGGGTGAAACGTAACTTCGCCCCTCAGACTTCAACCAAAGCTTAGGATACCTAGGGGAGAAGTTTTTCTGACTAATAAACATGTTTTATTCTGGGTAATTTCATCTCCCTTTCAGGGGTTCAGGTTTGGGAAAGATATAAGAGGTCAACTCATTAATGATTGATTTGAGAGAGATCGCTTTTTTTTGGCTTCCTTCCAAGATCATTCTGTGATTTCAGATTACGCTATCCTTTCGATGTTTGTATATCCACTGTTTTTACTGTAGTCTGCATCAAAAGGAAGTGAGTCTAGGCAAAATTGGGGCCCCAAATGACTTACCAGCAAGGGCGGGGTATACGGCATTTGTTGGGTGAAACGTAACTTCGCCCCTCAGACTTCAACCAAAGCTTAGGATACCTAGGGGAGAAGTTTTTCTGACTAATAAACATGTTTTATTCTGGGTAATTTCATCTCCCTTTCAGGGGTTCAGGTTTGGGAAAGATATAAGAGGTCAACTCATTAATGATTGATTTGAGAGAGATCGCTTTTTTTTGGCTTCCTTCCAAGATCATTCTGTGATTTCAGATTACGCTATCCTTTCGATGTTTGTATATCCACTGTTTTTACTGTAGTCTGCATCAAAAGGAAGTGAGTCTAGGCAAAATTGGGGCCCCAAATGACTTACCAGCAAGGGCGGGGTATACGGCATTTGTTGGGTGAAACGTAACTTCGCCCCTCAGACTTCAACCAAAGCTTAGGATACCTAGGGGAGAAGTTTTTCTGACTAATAAACATGTTTTATTCTGGGTAATTTCATCTCCCTTTCAGGGGTTCAGGTTTGGGAAAGATATAAGAGGTCAACTCATTAATGATTGATTTGAGAGAGATCGCTTTTTTTTGGCTTCCTTCCAAGATCATTCTGTGATTTCAGATTACGCTATCCTTTCGATGTTTGTATATCCACTGTTTTTACTGTAGTCTGCATCAAAAGGAAGTGAGTCTAGGCAAAATTGGGGCCCCAAATGACTTACCAGCAAGGGCTGGGTATACGGCATTTGTTGGGTGAAACGTAACTTCGCCCCTCAGACTTCAACCAAAGCTTAGGATACTTAGGGGAGAAGTTTTTCTGACTAATAAACATGTTTTATTCTGGGTAATTTCATCTCCCTTCCAGGGGTTCAGGTTTGGAAAAGATATAAGAGGTCAACTCATTAATGATTGATTTGAGAGAGATCGCTTTTTTTGGCTTCCTTCCAAGATCATTCTGTGATTTCAGATTACGCTATCCTTTCGATGTTTGTATATCCACTGTTTTTACTGTAGTCTGCATCAAAAGGAAGTGAGTCTAGGCAAAATTGGGGCCCCAAATGACTTACCAGCAAGGGCGGGGTATACGGCATTTGTTGGGTGAAACGTAACTTCGCCCCTCAGACTTCAACCAAAGCTTAGGATACCTAGGGGAGAAGTTTTTCTGACTAATAAACATGTTTTATTCTGGGTAATTTCATCTCCCTTTCAGGGGTTCAGGTTTGGGAAAGATATAAGAGGTCAACTCATTAATGATTGATTTGAGAGAGATCGCTTTTTTTTGGCTTCCTTCCAAGATCATTCTGTGATTTCAGATTACGCTATCCTTTCGATGTTTGTATATCCACTGTTTTTACTGTAGTCTGCATCAAAAGGAAGTGAGTCTAGGCAAAATTGGGGCCCCAAATGACTTACCAGCAAGGGCTGGGTATACGGCATTTGTTGGGTGAAACGTAACTTCGCCCCTCAGACTTCAACCAAAGCTTAGGATACTTAGGGGAGAAGTTTTTCTGACTAATAAACATGTTTTATTCTGGGTAATTTCATCTCCCTTCCAGGGGTTCAGGTTTGGAAAAGATATAAGAGGTCAACTCATTAATGATTGATTTGAGAGAGATCGCTTTTTTTGGCTTCCTTCCAAGATCATTCTGTGATTTCAGATTACGCTATCCTTTCGATGTTTGTATATCCACTGTTTTTACTGTAGTCTGCATCGAAAGGAAGTGAGTCTAGGCAAAATTGGGGCCCCAAATGACTTACCAGCAAGGGCTGGGTATACGGCATTTGTTGGGTGAAACGTAACTTCGCCCCTCAGACTTCAACCAAAGCTTAGGATACCTAGGGGAGAAGTTTTTCTGACTAATAAACATGTTTTATTCTGGGTAATTTCATCTCCCTTTCAGGGGTTCAGGTTTGGGAAAGATATAAGAGGTCAACTCATTAATGATTGATTTGAGAGAGATCGCTTTTTTTGGCTTCCTTCCAAGATCATTCTGTGATTTCAGATTACGCTATCCTTTCGATGTTTGTATATCCACTGTTTTTACTGTAGTCTGCATCAAAAGGAAGTGAGTCTAGGCAAAATTGGGGCCCCAAATGACTTACCAGCAAGGGCGGGGTATACGGCATTTGTTGGGTGAAACGTAACTTCGCCCCTCAGACTTCAACCAAAGCTTAGGATACCTAGGGGAGAAGTTTTTCTGACTAATAAACATGTTTTATTCTGGGTAATTTCATCTCCCTTTCAGGGGTTCAGGTTTGGGAAAGATATAAGAGGTCAACTCATTAATGATTGATTTGAGAGAGATCGCTTTTTTTTGGCTTCCTTCCAAGATCATTCTGTGATTTCAGATTACGCTATCCTTTCGATGTTTGTATATCCACTGTTTTTACTGTAGTCTGCATCAAAAGGAAGTGAGTCTAGGCAAAATTGGGGCCCCAAATGACTTACCAGCAAGGGCTGGGTATACGGCATTTGTTGGGTGAAACGTAACTTCGCCCCTCAGACTTCAACCAAAGCTTAGGATACTTAGGGGAGAAGTTTTTCTGACTAATAAACATGTTTTATTCTGGGTAATTTCATCTCCCTTCCAGGGGTTCAGGTTTGGAAAAGATATAAGAGGTCAACTCATTAATGATTGATTTGAGAGAGATCGCTTTTTTTGGCTTCCTTCCAAGATCATTCTGTGATTTCAGATTACGCTATCCTTTCGATGTTTGTATATCCACTGTTTTTACTGTAGTCTGCATCAAAAGGAAGTGAGTCTAGGCAAAATTGGGGCCCCAAATGACTTACCAGCAAGGGCGGGGTATACGGCATTTGTTGGGTGAAACGTAACTTCGCCCCTCAGACTTCAACCAAAGCTTAGGATACCTAGGGGAGAAGTTTTTCTGACTAATAAACATGTTTTATTCTGGGTAATTTCATCTCCCTTTCAGGGGTTCAGGTTTGGGAAAGATATAAGAGGTCAACTCATTAATGATTGATTTGAGAGAGATCGCTTTTTTTTGGCTTCCTTCCAAGATCATTCTGTGATTTCAGATTACGCTATCCTTTCGATGTTTGTATATCCACTGTTTTTACTGTAGTCTGCATCAAAAGGAAGTGAGTCTAGGCAAAATTGGGGCCCCAAATGACTTACCAGCAAGGGCGGGGTATACGGCATTTGTTGGGTGAAACGTAACTTCGCCCCTCAGACTTCAACCAAAGCTTAGGATACCTAGGGGAGAAGTTTTTCTGACTAATAAACATGTTTTATTCTGGGTAATTTCATCTCCCTTTCAGGGGTTCAGGTTTGGGAAAGATATAAGAGGTCAACTCATTAATGATTGATTTGAGAGAGATCGCTTTTTTTTGGCTTCCTTCCAAGATCATTCTGTGATTTCAGATTACGCTATCCTTTCGATGTTTGTATATCCACTGTTTTTACTGTAGTCTGCATCAAAAGGAAGTGAGTCTAGGCAAAATTGGGGCCCCAAATGACTTACCAGCAAGGGCTGGGTATACGGCATTTGTTGGGTGAAACGTAACTTCGCCCCTCAGACTTCAACCAAAGCTTAGGATACTTAGGGGAGAAGTTTTTCTGACTAATAAACATGTTTTATTCTGGGTAATTTCATCTCCCTTCCAGGGGTTCAGGTTTGGAAAAGATATAAGAGGTCAACTCATTAATGATTGATTTGAGAGAGATCGCTTTTTTTGGCTTCCTTCCAAGATCATTCTGTGATTTCAGATTACGCTATCCTTTCGATGTTTGTATATCCACTGTTTTTACTGTAGTCTGCATCAAAAGGAAGTGAGTCTAGGCAAAATTGGGGCCCCAAATGACTTACCAGCAAGGGCGGGGTATACGGCATTTGTTGGGTGAAACGTAACTTCGCCCCTCAGACTTCAACCAAAGCTTAGGATACCTAGGGGAGAAGTTTTTCTGACTAATAAACATGTTTTATTCTGGGTAATTTCATCTCCCTTTCAGGGGTTCAGGTTTGGGAAAGATATAAGAGGTCAACTCATTAATGATTGATTTGAGAGAGATCGCTTTTTTTTGGCTTCCTTCCAAGATCATTCTGTGATTTCAGATTACGCTATCCTTTCGATGTTTGTATATCCACTGTTTTTACTGTAGTCTGCATCAAAAGGAAGTGAGTCTAGGCAAAATTGGGGCCCCAAATGACTTACCAGCAAGGGCTGGGTATACGGCATTTGTTGGGTGAAACGTAACTTCGCCCCTCAGACTTCAACCAAAGCTTAGGATACTTAGGGGAGAAGTTTTTCTGACTAATAAACATGTTTTATTCTGGGTAATTTCATCTCCCTTCCAGGGGTTCAGGTTTGGAAAAGATATAAGAGGTCAACTCATTAATGATTGATTTGAGAGAGATCGCTTTTTTTGGCTTCCTTCCAAGATCATTCTGTGATTTCAGATTACGCTATCCTTTCGATGTTTGTATATCCACTGTTTTTACTGTAGTCTGCATCGAAAGGAAGTGAGTCTAGGCAAAATTGGGGCCCCAAATGACTTACCAGCAAGGGCTGGGTATACGGCATTTGTTGGGTGAAACGTAACTTCGCCCCTCAGACTTCAACCAAAGCTTAGGATACCTAGGGGAGAAGTTTTTCTGACTAATAAACATGTTTTATTCTGGGTAATTTCATCTCCCTTTCAGGGGTTCAGGTTTGGGAAAGATATAAGAGGTCAACTCATTAATGATTGATTTGAGAGAGATCGCTTTTTTTTGGCTTCCTTCCAAGATCATTCTGTGATTTCAGATTACGCTATCCTTTCGATGTTTGTATATCCACTGTTTTTACTGTAGTCTGCATCAAAAGGAAGTGAGTCTAGGCAAAATTGGGGCCCCAAATGACTTACCAGCAAGGGCTGGGTATACGGCATTTGTTGGGTGAAACGTAACTTCGCCCCTCAGACTTCAACCAAAGCTTAGGATACTTAGGGGAGAAGTTTTTCTGACTAATAAACATGTTTTATTCTGGGTAATTTCATCTCCCTTCCAGGGGTTCAGGTTTGGAAAAGATATAAGAGGTCAACTCATTAATGATTGATTTGAGAGAGATCGCTTTTTTTGGCTTCCTTCCAAGATCATTCTGTGATTTCAGATTACGCTATCCTTTCGATGTTTGTATATCCACTGTTTTTACTGTAGTCTGCATCAAAAGGAAGTGAGTCTAGGCAAAATTGGGGCCCCAAATGACTTACCAGCAAGGGCGGGGTATACGGCATTTGTTGGGTGAAACGTAACTTCGCCCCTCAGACTTCAACCAAAGCTTAGGATACCTAGGGGAGAAGTTTTTCTGACTAATAAACATGTTTTATTCTGGGTAATTTCATCTCCCTTTCAGGGGTTCAGGTTTGGGAAAGATATAAGAGGTCAACTCATTAATGATTGATTTGAGAGAGATCGCTTTTTTTTGGCTTCCTTCCAAGATCATTCTGTGATTTCAGATTACGCTATCCTTTCGATGTTTGTATATCCACTGTTTTTACTGTAGTCTGCATCAAAAGGAAGTGAGTCTAGGCAAAATTGGGGCCCCAAATGACTTACCAGCAAGGGCTGGGTATACGGCATTTGTTGGGTGAAACGTAACTTCGCCCCTCAGACTTCAACCAAAGCTTAGGATACCTAGGGGAGAAGTTTTTCTGACTAATAAACATGTTTTATTCTGGGTAATTTCATCTCCCTTTCAGGGGTTCAGGTTTGGGAAAGATATAAGAGGTCAACTCATTAATGATTGATTTGAGAGAGATCGCTTTTTTTGGCTTCCTTCCAAGATCATTCTGTGATTTCAGATTACGCTATCCTTTCGATGTTTGTATATCCACTGTTTTTACTGTAGTCTGCATCAAAAGGAAGTGAGTCTAGGCAAAATTGGGGCCCCAAATGACTTACCAGCAAGGGCGGGGTATACGGCATTTGTTGGGTGAAACGTAACTTCGCCCCTCAGACTTCAACCAAAGCTTAGGATACCTAGGGGAGAAGTTTTTCTGACTAATAAACATGTTTTATTCTGGGTAATTTCATCTCCCTTTCAGGGGTTCAGGTTTGGGAAAGATATAAGAGGTCAACTCATTAATGATTGATTTGAGAGAGATCGCTTTTTTTTGGCTTCCTTCCAAGATCATTCTGTGATTTCAGATTACGCTATCCTTTCGATGTTTGTATATCCACTGTTTTTACTGTAGTCTGCATCAAAAGGAAGTGAGTCTAGGCAAAATTGGGGCCCCAAATGACTTACCAGCAAGGGCTGGGTATACGGCATTTGTTGGGTGAAACGTAACTTCGCCCCTCAGACTTCAACCAAAGCTTAGGATACTTAGGGGAGAAGTTTTTCTGACTAATAAACATGTTTTATTCTGGGTAATTTCATCTCCCTTCCAGGGGTTCAGGTTTGGAAAAGATATAAGAGGTCAACTCATTAATGATTGATTTGAGAGAGATCGCTTTTTTTGGCTTCCTTCCAAGATCATTCTGTGATTTCAGATTACGCTATCCTTTCGATGTTTGTATATCCACTGTTTTTACTGTAGTCTGCATCAAAAGGAAGTGAGTCTAGGCAAAATTGGGGCCCCAAATGACTTACCAGCAAGGGCGGGGTATACGGCATTTGTTGGGTGAAACGTAACTTCGCCCCTCAGACTTCAACCAAAGCTTAGGATACCTAGGGGAGAAGTTTTTCTGACTAATAAACATGTTTTATTCTGGGTAATTTCATCTCCCTTTCAGGGGTTCAGGTTTGGGAAAGATATAAGAGGTCAACTCATTAATGATTGATTTGAGAGAGATCGCTTTTTTTTGGCTTCCTTCCAAGATCATTCTGTGATTTCAGATTACGCTATCCTTTCGATGTTTGTATATCCACTGTTTTTACTGTAGTCTGCATCAAAAGGAAGTGAGTCTAGGCAAAATTGGGGCCCCAAATGACTTACCAGCAAGGGCGGGGTATACGGCATTTGTTGGGTGAAACGTAACTTCGCCCCTCAGACTTCAACCAAAGCTTAGGATACCTAGGGGAGAAGTTTTTCTGACTAATAAACATGTTTTATTCTGGGTAATTTCATCTCCCTTTCAGGGGTTCAGGTTTGGGAAAGATATAAGAGGTCAACTCATTAATGATTGATTTGAGAGAGATCGCTTTTTTTTGGCTTCCTTCCAAGATCATTCTGTGATTTCAGATTACGCTATCCTTTCGATGTTTGTATATCCACTGTTTTTACTGTAGTCTGCATCAAAAGGAAGTGAGTCTAGGCAAAATTGGGGCCCCAAATGACTTACCAGCAAGGGCTGGGTATACGGCATTTGTTGGGTGAAACGTAACTTCGCCCCTCAGACTTCAACCAAAGCTTAGGATACCTAGGGGAGAAGTTTTTCTGACTAATAAACATGTTTTATTCTGGGTAATTTCATCTCCCTTTCAGGGGTTCAGGTTTGGGAAAGATATAAGAGGTCAACTCATTAATGATTGATTTGAGAGAGATCGCTTTTTTTTGGCTTCCTTCCAAGATCATTCTGTGATTTCAGATTACGCTATCCTTTCGATGTTTGTATATCCACTGTTTTTACTGTAGTCTGCATCAAAAGGAAGTGAGTCTAGGCAAAATTGGGGCCCCAAATGACTTACCAGCAAGGGCTGGGTATACGGCATTTGTTGGGTGAAACGTAACTTCGCCCCTCAGACTTCAACCAAAGCTTAGGATACTTAGGGGAGAAGTTTTTCTGACTAATAAACATGTTTTATTCTGGGTAATTTCATCTCCCTTCCAGGGGTTCAGGTTTGGAAAAGATATAAGAGGTCAACTCATTAATGATTGATTTGAGAGAGATCGCTTTTTTTGGCTTCCTTCCAAGATCATTCTGTGATTTCAGATTACGCTATCCTTTCGATGTTTGTATATCCACTGTTTTTACTGTAGTCTGCATCGAAAGGAAGTGAGTCTAGGCAAAATTGGGGCCCCAAATGACTTACCAGCAAGGGCTGGGTATACGGCATTTGTTGGGTGAAACGTAACTTCGCCCCTCAGACTTCAACCAAAGCTTAGGATACCTAGGGGAGAAGTTTTTCTGACTAATAAACATGTTTTATTCTGGGTAATTTCATCTCCCTTTCAGGGGTTCAGGTTTGGGAAAGATATAAGAGGTCAACTCATTAATGATTGATTTGAGAGAGATCGCTTTTTTTTGGCTTCCTTCCAAGATCATTCTGTGATTTCAGATTACGCTATCCTTTCGATGTTTGTATATCCACTGTTTTTACTGTAGTCTGCATCAAAAGGAAGTGAGTCTAGGCAAAATTGGGGCCCCAAATGACTTACCAGCAAGGGCTGGGTATACGGCATTTGTTGGGTGAAACGTAACTTCGCCCCTCAGACTTCAACCAAAGCTTAGGATACTTAGGGGAGAAGTTTTTCTGACTAATAAACATGTTTTATTCTGGGTAATTTCATCTCCCTTCCAGGGGTTCAGGTTTGGAAAAGATATAAGAGGTCAACTCATTAATGATTGATTTGAGAGAGATCGCTTTTTTTGGCTTCCTTCCAAGATCATTCTGTGATTTCAGATTACGCTATCCTTTCGATGTTTGTATATCCACTGTTTTTACTGTAGTCTGCATCAAAAGGAAGTGAGTCTAGGCAAAATTGGGGCCCCAAATGACTTACCAGCAAGGGCGGGGTATACGGCATTTGTTGGGTGAAACGTAACTTCGCCCCTCAGACTTCAACCAAAGCTTAGGATACCTAGGGGAGAAGTTTTTCTGACTAATAAACATGTTTTATTCTGGGTAATTTCATCTCCCTTTCAGGGGTTCAGGTTTGGGAAAGATATAAGAGGTCAACTCATTAATGATTGATTTGAGAGAGATCGCTTTTTTTTGGCTTCCTTCCAAGATCATTCTGTGATTTCAGATTACGCTATCCTTTCGATGTTTGTATATCCACTGTTTTTACTGTAGTCTGCATCAAAAGGAAGTGAGTCTAGGCAAAATTGGGGCCCCAAATGACTTACCAGCAAGGGCTGGGTATACGGCATTTGTTGGGTGAAACGTAACTTCGCCCCTCAGACTTCAACCAAAGCTTAGGATACCTAGGGGAGAAGTTTTTCTGACTAATAAACATGTTTTATTCTGGGTAATTTCATCTCCCTTTCAGGGGTTCAGGTTTGGGAAAGATATAAGAGGTCAACTCATTAATGATTGATTTGAGAGAGATCGCTTTTTTTGGCTTCCTTCCAAGATCATTCTGTGATTTCAGATTACGCTATCCTTTCGATGTTTGTATATCCACTGTTTTTACTGTAGTCTGCATCAAAAGGAAGTGAGTCTAGGCAAAATTGGGGCCCCAAATGACTTACCAGCAAGGGCGGGGTATACGGCATTTGTTGGGTGAAACGTAACTTCGCCCCTCAGACTTCAACCAAAGCTTAGGATACCTAGGGGAGAAGTTTTTCTGACTAATAAACATGTTTTATTCTGGGTAATTTCATCTCCCTTTCAGGGGTTCAGGTTTGGGAAAGATATAAGAGGTCAACTCATTAATGATTGATTTGAGAGAGATCGCTTTTTTTTGGCTTCCTTCCAAGATCATTCTGTGATTTCAGATTACGCTATCCTTTCGATGTTTGTATATCCACTGTTTTTACTGTAGTCTGCATCAAAAGGAAGTGAGTCTAGGCAAAATTGGGGCCCCAAATGACTTACCAGCAAGGGCTGGGTATACGGCATTTGTTGGGTGAAACGTAACTTCGCCCCTCAGACTTCAACCAAAGCTTAGGATACTTAGGGGAGAAGTTTTTCTGACTAATAAACATGTTTTATTCTGGGTAATTTCATCTCCCTTCCAGGGGTTCAGGTTTGGAAAAGATATAAGAGGTCAACTCATTAATGATTGATTTGAGAGAGATCGCTTTTTTTGGCTTCCTTCCAAGATCATTCTGTGATTTCAGATTACGCTATCCTTTCGATGTTTGTATATCCACTGTTTTTACTGTAGTCTGCATCAAAAGGAAGTGAGTCTAGGCAAAATTGGGGCCCCAAATGACTTACCAGCAAGGGCGGGGTATACGGCATTTGTTGGGTGAAACGTAACTTCGCCCCTCAGACTTCAACCAAAGCTTAGGATACCTAGGGGAGAAGTTTTTCTGACTAATAAACATGTTTTATTCTGGGTAATTTCATCTCCCTTTCAGGGGTTCAGGTTTGGGAAAGATATAAGAGGTCAACTCATTAATGATTGATTTGAGAGAGATCGCTTTTTTTTGGCTTCCTTCCAAGATCATTCTGTGATTTCAGATTACGCTATCCTTTCGATGTTTGTATATCCACTGTTTTTACTGTAGTCTGCATCAAAAGGAAGTGAGTCTAGGCAAAATTGGGGCCCCAAATGACTTACCAGCAAGGGCGGGGTATACGGCATTTGTTGGGTGAAACGTAACTTCGCCCCTCAGACTTCAACCAAAGCTTAGGATACCTAGGGGAGAAGTTTTTCTGACTAATAAACATGTTTTATTCTGGGTAATTTCATCTCCCTTTCAGGGGTTCAGGTTTGGGAAAGATATAAGAGGTCAACTCATTAATGATTGATTTGAGAGAGATCGCTTTTTTTTGGCTTCCTTCCAAGATCATTCTGTGATTTCAGATTACGCTATCCTTTCGATGTTTGTATATCCACTGTTTTTACTGTAGTCTGCATCAAAAGGAAGTGAGTCTAGGCAAAATTGGGGCCCCAAATGACTTACCAGCAAGGGCTGGGTATACGGCATTTGTTGGGTGAAACGTAACTTCGCCCCTCAGACTTCAACCAAAGCTTAGGATACTTAGGGGAGAAGTTTTTCTGACTAATAAACATGTTTTATTCTGGGTAATTTCATCTCCCTTCCAGGGGTTCAGGTTTGGAAAAGATATAAGAGGTCAACTCATTAATGATTGATTTGAGAGAGATCGCTTTTTTTGGCTTCCTTCCAAGATCATTCTGTGATTTCAGATTACGCTATCCTTTCGATGTTTGTATATCCACTGTTTTTACTGTAGTCTGCATCAAAAGGAAGTGAGTCTAGGCAAAATTGGGGCCCCAAATGACTTACCAGCAAGGGCGGGGTATACGGCATTTGTTGGGTGAAACGTAACTTCGCCCCTCAGACTTCAACCAAAGCTTAGGATACCTAGGGGAGAAGTTTTTCTGACTAATAAACATGTTTTATTCTGGGTAATTTCATCTCCCTTTCAGGGGTTCAGGTTTGGGAAAGATATAAGAGGTCAACTCATTAATGATTGATTTGAGAGAGATCGCTTTTTTTTGGCTTCCTTCCAAGATCATTCTGTGATTTCAGATTACGCTATCCTTTCGATGTTTGTATATCCACTGTTTTTACTGTAGTCTGCATCAAAAGGTAGTGAGTCTAGGCAAAATTGGGGCCCCAAATGACTTACCAGCAAGGGCTGGGTATACGGCATTTGTTGGGTGAAACGTAACTTCGCCCCTCAGACTTCAACCAAAGCTTAGGATACTTAGGGGAGAAGTTTTTCTGACTAATAAACATGTTTTATTCTGGGTAATTTCATCTCCCTTCCAGGGGTTCAGGTTTGGAAAAGATATAAGAGGTCAACTCATTAATGATTGATTTGAGAGAGATCGCTTTTTTTGGCTTCCTTCCAAGATCATTCTGTGATTTCAGATTACGCTATCCTTTCGATGTTTGTATATCCACTGTTTTTACTGTAGTCTGCATCGAAAGGAAGTGAGTCTAGGCAAAATTGGGGCCCCAAATGACTTACCAGCATGGGCTGGGTATACGGCATTTGTTGGGTGAAACGTAACTTCGCCCCTCAGACTTCAACCAAAGCTTAGGATACCTAGGGGAGAAGTTTTTCTGACTAATAAACATGTTTTATTCTGGGTAATTTCATCTCCCTTTCAGGGGTTCAGGTTTGGGAAAGATATAAGAGGTCAACTCATTAATGATTGATTTGAGAGAGATCGCTTTTTTTGGCTTCCTTCCAAGATCATTCTGTGATTTCAGATTACGCTATCCTTTCGATGTTTGTATATCCACTGTTTTTACTGTAGTCTGCATCAAAAGGAAGTGAGTCTAGGCAAAATTGGGGCCCCAAATGACTTACCAGCAAGGGCTGGGTATACGGCATTTGTTGGGTGAAACGTAACTTCGCCCCTCAGACTTCAACCAAAGCTTAGGATACTTAGGGGAGAAGTTTTTCTGACTAATAAACATGTTTTATTCTGGGTAATTTCATCTCCCTTCCAGGGGTTCAGGTTTGGAAAAGATATAAGAGGTCAACTCATTAATGATTGATTTGAGAGAGATCGCTTTTTTTGGCTTCCTTCCAAGATCATTCTGTGATTTCAGATTACGCTATCCTTTCGATGTTTGTATATCCACTGTTTTTACTGTAGTCTGCATCAAAAGGAAGTGAGTCTAGGCAAAATTGGGGCCCCAAATGACTTACCAGCAAGGGCGGGGTATACGGCATTTGTTGGGTGAAACGTAACTTCGCCCCTCAGACTTCAACCAAAGCTTAGGATACCTAGGGGAGAAGTTTTTCTGACTAATAAACATGTTTTATTCTGGGTAATTTCATCTCCCTTCCAGGGGTTCAGGTTTGGAAAAGATATAAGAGGTCAACTCATTAATGATTGATTTGAGAGAGATCGCTTTTTTTGGCTTCCTTCCAAGATCATTCTGTGATTTCAGATTACGCTATCCTTTCGATGTTTGTATATCCACTGTTTTTACTGTAGTCTGCATCAAAAGGAAGTGAGTCTAGGCAAAATTGGGGCCCCAAATGACTTACCAGCAAGGGCGGGGTATACGGCATTTGTTGGGTGAAACGTAACTTCGCCCCTCAGACTTCAACCAAAGCTTAGGATACCTAGGGGAGAAGTTTTTCTGACTAATAAACATGTTTTATTCTGGGTAATTTCATCTCCCTTTCAGGGGTTCAGGTTTGGGAAAGATATAAGAGGTCAACTCATTAATGATTGATTTGAGAGAGATCGCTTTTTTTTTGGCTTCCTTCCAAGATCATTCTGTGATTTCAGATTACGCTATCCTTTCGATGTTTGTATATCCACTGTTTTTACTGTAGTCTGCATCAAAAGGAAGTGAGTCTAGGCAAAATTGGGGCCCCAAATGACTTACCAGCAAGGGCTGGGTATACGGCATTTGTTGGGTGAAACGTAACTTCGCCCCTCAGACTTCAACCAAAGCTTAGGATACTTAGGGGAGAAGTTTTTCTGACTAATAAACATGTTTTATTCTGGGTAATTTCATCTCCCTTCCAGGGGTTCAGGTTTGGAAAAGATATAAGAGGTCAACTCATTAATGATTGATTTGAGAGAGATCGCTTTTTTTGGCTTCCTTCCAAGATCATTCTGTGATTTCAGATTACGCTATCCTTTCGATGTTTGTATATCCACTGTTTTTACTGTAGTCTGCATCAAAAGGAAGTGAGTCTAGGCAAAATTGGGGCCCCAAATGACTTACCAGCAAGGGCGGGGTATACGGCATTTGTTGGGTGAAACGTAACTTCGCCCCTCAGACTTCAACCAAAGCTTAGGATACCTAGGGGAGAAGTTTTTCTGACTAATAAACATGTTTTATTCTGGGTAATTTCATCTCCCTTCCAGGGGTTCAGGTTTGGAAAAGATATAAGAGGTCAACTCATTAATGATTGATTTGAGAGAGATCGCTTTTTTTGGCTTCCTTCCAAGATCATTCTGTGATTTCAGATTACGCTATCCTTTCGATGTTTGTATATCCACTGTTTTTACTGTAGTCTGCATCAAAAGGAAGTGAGTCTAGGCAAAATTGGGGCCCCAAATGACTTACCAGCAAGGGCGGGGTATACGGCATTTGTTGGGTGAAACGTAACTTCGCCCCTCAGACTTCAACCAAAGCTTAGGATACCTAGGGGAGAAGTTTTTCTGACTAATAAACATGTTTTATTCTGGGTAATTTCATCTCCCTTTCAGGGGTTCAGGTTTGGGAAAGATATAAGAGGTCAACTCATTAATGATTGATTTGAGAGAGATCGCTTTTTTTTGGCTTCCTTCCAAGATCATTCTGTGATTTCAGATTACGCTATCCTTTCGATGTTTGTATATCCACTGTTTTTACTGTAGTCTGCATCAAAAGGAAGTGAGTCTAGGCAAAATTGGGGCCCCAAATGACTTACCAGCAAGGGCTGGGTATACGGCATTTGTTGGGTGAAACGTAACTTCGCCCCTCAGACTTCAACCAAAGCTTAGGATACTTAGGGGAGAAGTTTTTCTGACTAATAAACATGTTTTATTCTGGGTAATTTCATCTCCCTTCCAGGGGTTCAGGTTTGGAAAAGATATAAGAGGTCAACTCATTAATGATTGATTTGAGAGAGATCGCTTTTTTTGGCTTCCTTCCAAGATCATTCTGTGATTTCAGATTACGCTATCCTTTCGATGTTTGTATATCCACTGTTTTTACTGTAGTCTGCATCAAAAGGAAGTGAGTCTAGGCAAAATTGGGGCCCCAAATGACTTACCAGCAAGGGCGGGGTATACGGCATTTGTTGGGTGAAACGTAACTTCGCCCCTCAGACTTCAACCAAAGCTTAGGATACCTAGGGGAGAAGTTTTTCTGACTAATAAACATGTTTTATTCTGGGTAATTTCATCTCCCTTCCAGGGGTTCAGGTTTGGAAAAGATATAAGAGGTCAACTCATTAATGATTGATTTGAGAGAGATCGCTTTTTTTGGCTTCCTTCCAAGATCATTCTGTGATTTCAGATTACGCTATCCTTTCGATGTTTGTATATCCACTGTTTTTACTGTAGTCTGCATCAAAAGGAAGTGAGTCTAGGCAAAATTGGGGCCCCAAATGACTTACCAGCAAGGGCGGGGTATACGGCATTTGTTGGGTGAAACGTAACTTCGCCCCTCAGACTTCAACCAAAGCTTAGGATACCTAGGGGAGAAGTTTTTCTGACTAATAAACATGTTTTATTCTGGGTAATTTCATCTCCCTTTCAGGGGTTCAGGTTTGGGAAAGATATAAGAGGTCAACTCATTAATGATTGATTTGAGAGAGATCGCTTTTTTTTGGCTTCCTTCCAAGATCATTCTGTGATTTCAGATTACGCTATCCTTTCGATGTTTGTATATCCACTGTTTTTACTGTAGTCTGCATCAAAAGGAAGTGAGTCTAGGCAAAATTGGGGCCCCAAATGACTTACCAGCAAGGGCTGGGTATACGGCATTTGTTGGGTGAAACGTAACTTCGCCCCTCAGACTTCAACCAAAGCTTAGGATACTTAGGGGAGAAGTTTTTCTGACTAATAAACATGTTTTATTCTGGGTAATTTCATCTCCCTTCCAGGGGTTCAGGTTTGGAAAAGATATAAGAGGTCAACTCATTAATGATTGATTTGAGAGAGATCGCTTTTTTTGGCTTCCTTCCAAGATCATTCTGTGATTTCAGATTACGCTATCCTTTCGATGTTTGTATATCCACTGTTTTTACTGTAGTCTGCATCGAAAGGAAGTGAGTCTAGGCAAAATTGGGGCCCCAAATGACTTACCAGCAAGGGCTGGGTATACGGCATTTGTTGGGTGAAACGTAACTTCGCCCCTCAGACTTCAACCAAAGCTTAGGATACCTAGGGGAGAAGTTTTTCTGACTAATAAACATGTTTTATTCTGGGTAATTTCATCTCCCTTTCAGGGGTTCAGGTTTGGGAAAGATATAAGAGGTCAACTCATTAATGATTGATTTGAGAGAGATCGCTTTTTTTGGCTTCCTTCCAAGATCATTCTGTGATTTCAGATTACGCTATCCTTTCGATGTTTGTATATCCACTGTTTTTACTGTAGTCTGCATCAAAAGGAAGTGAGTCTAGGCAAAATTGGGGCCCCAAATGACTTACCAGCAAGGGCTGGGTATACGGCATTTGTTGGGTGAAACGTAACTTCGCCCCTCAGACTTCAACCAAAGCTTAGGATACTTAGGGGAGAAGTTTTTCTGACTAATAAACATGTTTTATTCTGGGTAATTTCATCTCCCTTCCAGGGGTTCAGGTTTGGAAAAGATATAAGAGGTCAACTCATTAATGATTGATTTGAGAGAGATCGCTTTTTTTGGCTTCCTTCCAAGATCGTTCTGTGATTTCAGATTACGCTATCCTTTCGATGTTTGTATATCCACTGTTTTTACTGTAGTCTGCATCAAAAGGAAGTGAGTCTAGGCAAAATTGGGGCCCCAAATGACTTACCAGCAAGGGCGGGGTATACGGCATTTGTTGGGTGAAACGTAACTTCGCCCCTCAGACTTCAACCAAAGCTTAGGATACCTAGGGGAGAAGTTTTTCTGACTAATAAACATGTTTTATTCTGGGTAATTTCATCTCCCTTTCAGGGGTTCAGGTTTGGGAAAGATATAAGAGGTCAACTCATTAATGATTGATTTGAGAGAGATCGCTTTTTTTTGGCTTCCTTCCAAGATCATTCTGTGATTTCAGATTACGCTATCCTTTCGATGTTTGTATATCCACTGTTTTTACTGTAGTCTGCATCAAAAGGAAGTGAGTCTAGGCAAAATTGGGGCCCCAAATGACTTACCAGCAAGGGCTGGGTATACGGCATTTGTTGGGTGAAACGTAACTTCGCCCCTCAGACTTCAACCAAAGCTTAGGATACTTAGGGGAGAAGTTTTTCTGACTAATAAACATGTTTTATTCTGGGTAATTTCATCTCCCTTCCAGGGGTTCAGGTTTGGAAAAGATATAAGAGGTCAACTCATTAATGATTGATTTGAGAGAGATCGCTTTTTTTGGCTTCCTTCCAAGATCATTCTGTGATTTCAGATTACGCTATCCTTTCGATGTTTGTATATCCACTGTTTTTACTGTAGTCTGCATCAAAAGGAAGTGAGTCTAGGCAAAATTGGGGCCCCAAATGACTTACCAGCAAGGGCGGGGTATACGGCATTTGTTGGGTGAAACGTAACTTCGCCCCTCAGACTTCAACCAAAGCTTAGGATACCTAGGGGAGAAGTTTTTCTGACTAATAAACATGTTTTATTCTGGGTAATTTCATCTCCCTTTCAGGGGTTCAGGTTTGGGAAAGATATAAGAGGTCAACTCATTAATGATTGATTTGAGAGAGATCGCTTTTTTTTGGCTTCCTTCCAAGATCATTCTGTGATTTCAGATTACGCTATCCTTTCGATGTTTGTATATCCACTGTTTTTACTGTAGTCTGCATCAAAAGGAAGTGAGTCTAGGCAAAATTGGGGCCCCAAATGACTTACCAGCAAGGGCTGGGTATACGGCATTTGTTGGGTGAAACGTAACTTCGCCCCTCAGACTTCAACCAAAGCTTAGGATACTTAGGGGAGAAGTTTTTCTGACTAATAAACATGTTTTATTCTGGGTAATTTCATCTCCCTTCCAGGGGTTCAGGTTTGGAAAAGATATAAGAGGTCAACTCATTAATGATTGATTTGAGAGAGATCGCTTTTTTTGGCTTCCTTCCAAGATCATTCTGTGATTTCAGATTACGCTATCCTTTCGATGTTTGTATATCCACTGTTTTTACTGTAGTCTGCATCAAAAGGAAGTGAGTCTAGGCAAAATTGGGGCCCCAAATGACTTACCAGCAAGGGCTGGGTATACGGCATTTGTTGGGTGAAACGTAACTTCGCCCCTCAGACTTCAACCAAAGCTTAGGATACTTAGGGGAGAAGTTTTTCTGACTAATAAACATGTTTTATTCTGGGTAATTTCATCTCCCTTCCAGGGGTTCAGGTTTGGAAAAGATATAAGAGGTCAACTCATTAATGATTGATTTGAGAGAGATCGCTTTTTTTGGCTTCCTTCCAAGATCATTCTGTGATTTCAGATTACGCTATCCTTTCGATGTTTGTATATCCACTGTTTTTACTGTAGTCTGCATCAAAAGGAAGTGAGTCTAGGCAAAATTGGGGCCCCAAATGACTTACCAGCAAGGGCGGGGTATACGGCATTTGTTGGGTGAAACGTAACTTCGCCCCTCAGACTTCAACCAAAGCTTAGGATACCTAGGGGAGAAGTTTTTCTGACTAATAAACATGTTTTATTCTGGGTAATTTCATCTCCCTTTCAGGGGTTCAGGTTTGGGAAAGATATAAGAGGTCAACTCATTAATGATTGATTTGAGAGAGATCGCTTTTTTTTGGCTTCCTTCCAAGATCATTCTGTGATTTCAGATTACGCTATCCTTTCGATGTTTGTATATCCACTGTTTTTACTGTAGTCTGCATCAAAAGGAAGTGAGTCTAGGCAAAATTGGGGCCCCAAATGACTTACCAGCAAGGGCTGGGTATACGGCATTTGTTGGGTGAAACGTAACTTCGCCCCTCAGACTTCAACCAAAGCTTAGGATACTTAGGGGAGAAGTTTTTCTGACTAATAAACATGTTTTATTCTGGGTAATTTCATCTCCCTTCCAGGGGTTCAGGTTTGGAAAAGATATAAGAGGTCAACTCATTAATGATTGATTTGAGAGAGATCGCTTTTTTTGGCTTCCTTCCAAGATCATTCTGTGATTTCAGATTACGCTATCCTTTCGATGTTTGTATATCCACTGTTTTTACTGTAGTCTGCATCGAAAGGAAGTGAGTCTAGGCAAAATTGGGGCCCCAAATGACTTACCAGCAAGGGCTGGGTATACGGCATTTGTTGGGTGAAACGTAACTTCGCCCCTCAGACTTCAACCAAAGCTTAGGATACCTAGGGGAGAAGTTTTTCTGACTAATAAACATGTTTTATTCTGGGTAATTTCATCTCCCTTTCAGGGGTTCAGGTTTGGGAAAGATATAAGAGGTCAACTCATTAATGATTGATTTGAGAGAGATCGCTTTTTTTGGCTTCCTTCCAAGATCATTCTGTGATTTCAGATTACGCTATCCTTTCGATGTTTGTATATCCACTGTTTTTACTGTAGTCTGCATCAAAAGGAAGTGAGTCTAGGCAAAATTGGGGCCCCAAATGACTTACCAGCAAGGGCTGGGTATACGGCATTTGTTGGGTGAAACGTAACTTCGCCCCTCAGACTTCAACCAAAGCTTAGGATACCTAGGGGAGAAGTTTTTCTGACTAATAAACATGTTTTATTCTGGGTAATTTCATCTCCCTTCCAGGGGTTCAGGTTTGGAAAAGATATAAGAGGTCAACTCATTAATGATTGATTTGAGAGAGATCGCTTTTTTTGGCTTCCTTCCAAGATCATTCTGTGATTTCAGATTACGCTATCCTTTCGATGTTTGTATATCCACTGTTTTTACTGTAGTCTGCATCGAAAGGAAGTGAGTCTAGGCAAAATTGGGGCCCCAAATGACTTACCAGCAAGGGCTGGGTATACGGCATTTGTTGGGTGAAACGTAACTTCGCCCCTCAGACTTCAACCAAAGCTTAGGATACCTAGGGGAGAAGTTTTTCTGACTAATAAACATGTTTTATTCTGGGTAATTTCATCTCCCTTTCAGGGGTTCAGGTTTGGGAAAGATATAAGAGGTCAACTCATTAATGATTGATTTGAGAGAGATCGCTTTTTTTGGCTTCCTTCCAAGATCATTCTGTGATTTCAGATTACGCTATCCTTTCGATGTTTGTATATCCACTGTTTTTACTGTAGTCTGCATCAAAAGGAAGTGAGTCTAGGCAAAATTGGGGCCCCAAATGACTTACCAGCAAGGGCTGGGTATACGGCATTTGTTGGGTGAAACGTAACTTCGCCCCTCAGACTTCAACCAAAGCTTAGGATACCTAGGGGAGAAGTTTTTCTGACTAATAAACATGTTTTATTCTGGGTAATTTCATCTCCCTTCCAGGGGTTCAGGTTTGGAAAAGATATAAGAGGTCAACTCATTAATGATTGATTTGAGAGAGATCGCTTTTTTTGGCTTCCTTCCAAGATCATTCTGTGATTTCAGATTACGCTATCCTTTCGATGTTTGTATATCCACTGTTTTTACTGTAGTCTGCATCGAAAGGAAGTGAGTCTAGGCAAAATTGGGGCCCCAAATGACTTACCAGCAAGGGCTGGGTATACGGCATTTGTTGGGTGAAACGTAACTTCGCCCCTCAGACTTCAACCAAAGCTTAGGATACCTAGGGGAGAAGTTTTTCTGACTAATAAACATGTTTTATTCTGGGTAATTTCATCTCCCTTTCAGGGGTTCAGGTTTGGGAAAGATATAAGAGGTCAACTCATTAATGATTGATTTGAGAGAGATCGCTTTTTTTTGGCTTCCTTCCAAGATCATTCTGTGATTTCAGATTACGCTATCCTTTCGATGTTTGTATATCCACTGTTTTTACTGTAGTCTGCATCAAAAGGAAGTGAGTCTAGGCAAAATTGGGGCCCCAAATGACTTACCAGCAAGGGCTGGGTATACGGCATTTGTTGGGTGAAACGTAACTTCGCCCCTCAGACTTCAACCAAAGCTTAGGATACTTAGGGGAGAAGTTTTTCTGACTAATAAACATGTTTTATTCTGGGTAATTTCATCTCCCTTCCAGGGGTTCAGGTTTGGAAAAGATATAAGAGGTCAACTCATTAATGATTGATTTGAGAGAGATCGCTTTTTTTGGCTTCCTTCCAAGATCATTCTGTGATTTCAGATTACGCTATCCTTTCGATGTTTGTATATCCACTGTTTTTACTGTAGTCTGCATCAAAAGGAAGTGAGTCTAGGCAAAATTGGGGCCCCAAATGACTTACCAGCAAGGGCGGGGTATACGGCATTTGTTGGGTGAAACGTAACTTCGCCCCTTAGACTTGAACCAAAGCTTAGGATACCTAGGGGAGAAGTTTTTCTGACTAATAAACATGTTTTATTCTGGGTAATTTCATCTCCCTTCCAGGGGTTCAGGTTTGGAAAAGATATAAGAGGTCAACTCATTAATGATTGATTTGAGAGAGATCGCTTTTTTTGGCTTCCTTCCAAGATCATTCTGTGATTTCAGATTACGCTATCCTTTCGATGTTTGTATATCCACTGTTTTTACTGTAGTCTGCATCAAAAGGAAGTGAGTCTAGGCAAAATTGGGGCCCCAAATGACTTACCAGCAAGGGCTGGGTATACGGCATTTGTTGGGTGAAACGTAACTTCGCCCCTCAGACTTCAACCAAAGCTTAGGATACCTAGGGGAGAAGTTTTTCTGACTAATAAACATGTTTTATTCTGGGTAATTTCATCTCCCTTTCAGGGGTTCAGGTTTGGGAAAGATATAAGAGGTCAACTCATTAATGATTGATTTGAGAGAGATCGCTTTTTTTGGCTTCCTTCCAAGATCATTCTGTGATTTCAGATTACGCTATCCTTTCGATGTTTGTATATCCACTGTTTTTACTGTAGTCTGCATCAAAAGGAAGTGAGTCTAGGCAAAATTGGGGCCCCAAATGACTTACCAGCAAGGGCTGGGTATACGGCATTTGTTGGGTGAAACGTAACTTCGCCCCTCAGACTTCAACCAAAGCTTAGGATACCTAGGGGAGAAGTTTTTCTGACTAATAAACATGTTTTATTCTGGGTAATTTCATCTCCCTTCCAGGGGTTCAGGTTTGGAAAAGATATAAGAGGTCAACTCATTAATGATTGATTTGAGAGAGATCGCTTTTTTTGGCTTCCTTCCAAGATCATTCTGTGATTTCAGATTACGCTATCCTTTCGATGTTTGTATATCCACTGTTTTTACTGTAGTCTGCATCAAAAGGAAGTGAGTCTAGGCAAAATTGGGGCCCCAAATGACTTACCAGCAAGGGCGGGGTATACGGCATTTGTTGGGTGAAACGTAACTTCGCCCCTTAGACTTGAACCAAAGCTTAGGATACCTAGGGGAGAAGTTTTTCTGACTAATAAACATGTTTTATTCTGGGTAATTTCATCTCCCTTCCAGGGGTTCAGGTTTGGAAAAGATATAAGAGGTCAACTCATTAATGATTGATTTGAGAGAGATCGCTTTTTTTGGCTTCCTTCCAAGATCATTCTGTGATTTCAGATTACGCTATCCTTTCGATGTTTGTATATCCACTGTTTTTACTGTAGTCTGCATCAAAAGGAAGTGAGTCTAGGCAAAATTGGGGCCCCAAATGACTTACCAGCAAGGGCTGGGTATACGGCATTTGTTGGGTGAAACGTAACTTCGCCCCTCAGACTTCAACCAAAGCTTAGGATACTTAGGGGAGAAGTTTTTCTGACTAATAAACATGTTTTATTCTGGGTAATTTCATCTCCCTTCCAGGGGTTCAGGTTTGGAAAAGATATAAGAGGTCAACTCATTAATGATTGATTTGAGAGAGATCGCTTTTTTTGGCTTCCTTCCAAGATCATTCTGTGATTTCAGATTACGCTATCCTTTCGATGTTTGTATATCCACTGTTTTTACTGTAGTCTGCATCAAAATGAAGTGAGTCTAGGCAAAATTGGGGCCCCAAATGACTTACCAGCAAGGGCTGGGTATACGGCATTTGTTGGGTGAAACGTAACTTCGCCCCTCAGACTTCAACCAAAGCTTAGGATACCTAGGGGAGAAGTTTTTCTGACTAATAAACATGTTTTATTCTGGGTAATTTCATCTCCCTTCCAGGGGTTCAGGTTTGGAAAAGATATAAGAGGTCAACTCATTAATGATTGATTTGAGAGAGATCGCTTTTTTTGGCTTCCTTCCAAGATCATTCTGTGATTTCAGATTACGCTATCCTTTCGATGTTTGTATATCCACTGTTTTTACTGTAGTCTGCATCAAAAGGAAGTGAGTCTAGGCAAAATTGGGGCCCCAAATGACTTACCAGCAAGGGCTGGGTATACGGCATTTGTTGGGTGAAACGTAACTTCGCCCCTCAGACTTCAACCAAAGCTTAGGATACTTAGGGGAGAAGTTTTTCTGACTAATAAACATGTTTTATTCTGGGTAATTTCATCTCCCTTCCAGGGGTTCAGGTTTGGAAAAGATATAAGAGGTCAACTCATTAATGATTGATTTGAGAGAGATCGCTTTTTTTGGCTTCCTTCCAAGATCATTCTGTGATTTCAGATTACGCTATCCTTTCGATGTTTGTATATCCACTGTTTTTACTGTAGTCTGCATCAAAATGAAGTGAGTCTAGGCAAAATTGGGGCCCCAAATGACTTACCAGCAAGGGCTGGGTATACGGCATTTGTTGGGTGAAACGTAACTTCGCCCCTCAGACTTCAACCAAAGCTTAGGATACCTAGGGGAGAAGTTTTTCTGACTAATAAACATGTTTTATTCTGGGTAATTTCATCTCCCTTCCAGGGGTTCAGGTTTGGGAAAGATATAAGAGGTCAACTCATTAATGATTGATTTGAGAGAGATCGCTTTTTTTTGGCTTCCTTCCAAGATAATTCTGTGATTTCAGATTACGCTATCCTTTCGATGTTTGTATATCCACTGTTTTTACTGTAGTCTGCATCAAAAGGAAGTGAGTCTAGGCAAAATTGGGGCCCCAAATGACTTACCAGCAAGGGCTGGGTATACGGCATTTGTTGGGTGAAACGTAACTTCGCCCCTCAGACTTCAACCAAAGCTTAGGATACCTAGGGGAGAAGTTTTTCTGACTAATAAACATGTTTTATTCTGGGTAATTTCATCTCCCTTCCAGGGGTTCAGGTTTGGGAAAGATATAAGAGGTCAACTCATTAATGATTGATTTGAGAGAGATCGCTTTTTTTTTGGCTTCCTTCCAAGATCATTCTGTGATTTCAGATTACGCTATCCTTTCGATGTTTGTATATCCACTGTTTTTACTGTAGTCTGCATCAAAAGGAAGTGAGTCTAGGCAAAATTGGGGCCCCAAATGACTTACCAGCAAGGGCTGGGTATACGGCATTTGTTGGGTGAAACGTAACTTCGCCCCTCAAACTTCAACCAAAGCTTAGGATACCTAGGGGAGAAGTTTTTCTGACTAATAAACATGTTTTATTCTGGGTAATTTCATCTCCCTTCCAGGGGTTCAGGTTTGGGAAAGATATAAGAGGTCAACTCATTAATGATTGATTTGAGAGAGATCGCTTTTTTTTTGGCTTCCTTCCAAGATCATTCTGTGATTTCAGATTACGCTATCCTTTCGATGTTTGTATATCCACTGTTTTTACTGTAGTCTGCATCAAAAGGAAGTGAGTCTAGGCAAAATTGGGGCCCCAAATGACTTACCAGCAAGGGCTGGGTATACGGCATTTGTTGGGTGAAACGTAACTTCGCCCCTCAGACTTCAACCAAAGCTTAGGATACTTAGGGGAGAAGTTTTTCTGACTAATAAACATGTTTTATTCTGGGTAATTTCATCTCCCTTCCAGGGGTTCAGGTTTGGAAAAGATATAAGAGGTCAACTCATTAATGATTGATTTGAGAGAGATCGCTTTTTTTGGCTTCCTTCCAAGATCATTCTGTGATTTCAGATTACGCTATCCTTTCGATGTTTGTATATCCACTGTTTTTACTGTAGTCTGCATCAAAAGGAAGTGAGTCTAGGCAAAATTGGGGCCCCAAATGACTTACCAGCAAGGGCTGGGTATACGGCATTTGTTGGGTGAAACGTAACTTCGCCCCTCAGACTTCAACCAAAGCTTAGGATACTTAGGGGAGAAGTTTTTCTGACTAATAAACATGTTTTATTCTGGGTAATTTCATCTCCCTTCCAGGGGTTCAGGTTTGGGAAAGATATAAGAGGTCAACTCATTAATGATTGATTTGAGAGAGATCGCTTTTTTTTTGGCTTCCTTCCAAGATCATTCTGTGATTTCAGATTACGCTATCCTTTCGATGTTTGTATATCCACTGTTTTTACTGTAGTCTGCATCAAAAGGAAGTGAGTCTAGGCAAAATTGGGGCCCCAAATGACTTACCAGCAAGGGCTGGGTATACGGCATTTGTTGGGTGAAACGTAACTTCGCCCCTCAAACTTCAACCAAAGCTTAGGATACCTAGGGGAGAAGTTTTTCTGACTAATAAACATGTTTTATTCTGGGTAATTTCATCTCCCTTCCAGGGGTTCAGGTTTGGGAAAGATATAAGAGGTCAACTCATTAATGATTGATTTGAGAGAGATCGCTTTTTTTTTGGCTTCCTTCCAAGATCATTCTGTGATTTCAGATTACGCTATCCTTTCGATGTTTGTATATCCACTGTTTTTACTGTAGTCTGCATCAAAAGGAAGTGAGTCTAGGCAAAATTGGGGCCCCAAATGACTTACCAGCAAGGGCTGGGTATACGGCATTTGTTGGGTGAAACGTAACTTCGCCCCTCAGACTTCAACCAAAGCTTAGGATACTTAGGGGAGAAGTTTTTCTGACTAATAAACATGTTTTATTCTGGGTAATTTCATCTCCCTTCCAGGGGTTCAGGTTTGGAAAAGATATAAGAGGTCAACTCATTAATGATTGATTTGAGAGAGATCGCTTTTTTTGGCTTCCTTCCAAGATCATTCTGTGATTTCAGATTACGCTATCCTTTCGATGTTTGTATATCCACTGTTTTTACTGTAGTCTGCATCAAAAGGAAGTGAGTCTAGGCAAAATTGGGGCCCCAAATGACTTACCAGCAAGGGCTGGGTATACGGCATTTGTTGGGTGAAACGTAACTTCGCCCCTCAGACTTCAACCAAAGCTTAGGATACCTAGGGGAGAAGTTTTTCTGACTAATAAACATGTTTTATTCTGGGTAATTTCATCTCCCTTCCAGGGGTTCAGGTTTGGAAAAGATATAAGAGGTCAACTCATTAATGATTGATTTGAGAGAGATCGCTTTTTTGGCTTCCTTCCAAGATCATTCTGTGATTTCAGATTACGCTATCCTTTCGATGTTTGTATATCCACTGTTTTTACTGTAGTCTGCATCAAAAGGAAGTGAGTCTAGGCAAAATTGGGGCCCCAAATGACTTACCAGCAAGGGCGGGGTATACGGCATTTGTTGGGTGAAACGTAACTTCGCCCCTTAGACTTGAACCAAAGCTTAGGATACCTAGGGGAGAAGTTTTTCTGACTAATAAACATGTTTTATTCTGGGTAATTTCATCTCCCTTCCAGGGGTTCAGGTTTGGAAAAGATATAAGAGGTCAACTCATTAATGATTGATTTGAGAGAGATCGCTTTTTTTGGCTTCCTTCCAAGATCATTCTGTGATTTCAGATTACGCTATCCTTTCGATGTTTGTATATCCACTGTTTTTACTGTAGTCTGCATCAAAAGGAAGTGAGTCTAGGCAAAATTGGGGCCCCAAATGACTTACCAGCAAGGGCGGGGTATACGGCATTTGTTGGGTAAAACGTAACTTCGCCCCTCAGACTTCAACCAAAGCTTAGGATACCTAGGGGAGAAGTTTTTCTGACTAATAAACATGTTTTATTCTGGGTAATTTCATCTCCCTTCCAGGGGTTCAGGTTTGGAAAAGATATAAGAGGTCAACTCATTAATGATTGATTTGAGAGAGATCGCTTTTTTTGGCTTCCTTCCAAGATCATTCTGTGATTTCAGATTACGCTATCCTTTCGATGTTTGTATATCCACTGTTTTTACTGTAGTCTGCATCAAAAGGAAGTGAGTCTAGGCAAAATTGGGGCCCCAAATGACTTACCAGCAAGGGCTGGGTATACGGCATTTGTTGGGTGAAACGTAACTTCGCCCCTCAGACTTCAACCAAAGCTTAGGATACCTAGGGGAGAAGTTTTTCTGACTAATAAACATGTTTTATTCTGGGTAATTTCATCTCCCTTCCAGGGGTTCAGGTTTGGGAAAGATATAAGAGGTCAACTCATTAATGATTGATTTGAGAGAGATCGCTTTTTTTTTGGCTTCCTTCCAAGATCATTCTGTGATTTCAGATTACGCTATCCTTTCGATGTTTGTATATCCACTGTTTTTACTGTAGTCTGCATCAAAAGGAAGTGAGTCTAGGCAAAATTGGGGCCCCAAATGACTTACCAGCAAGGGCTGGGTATACGGCATTTGTTGGGTGAAACGTAACTTCGCCCCTCAGACTTCAACCAAAGCTTAGGATACTTAGGGGAGAAGTTTTTCTGACTAATAAACATGTTTTATTCTGGGTAATTTCATCTCCCTTCCAGGGGTTCAGGTTTGGAAAAGATATAAGAGGTCAACTCATTAATGATTGATTTGAGAGAGATCGCTTTTTTTGGCTTCCTTCCAAGATCATTCTGTGATTTCAGATTACGCTATCCTTTCGATGTTTGTATATCCACTGTTTTTACTGTAGTCTGCATCAAAAGGAAGTGAGTCTAGGCAAAATTGGGGCCCCAAATGACTTACCAGCAAGGGCTGGGTATACGGCATTTGTTGGGTGAAACGTAACTTCGCCCCTCAGACTTCAACCAAAGCTTAGGATACCTAGGGGAGAAGTTTTTCTGACTAATAAACATGTTTTATTCTGGGTAATTTCATCTCCCTTCCAGGGGTTCAGGTTTGGAAAAGATATAAGAGGTCAACTCATTAATGATTGATTTGAGAGAGATCGCTTTTTTGGCTTCCTTCCAAGATCATTCTGTGATTTCAGATTACGCTATCCTTTCGATGTTTGTATATCCACTGTTTTTACTGTAGTCTGCATCAAAAGGAAGTGAGTCTAGGCAAAATTGGGGCCCCAAATGACTTACCAGCAAGGGCTGGGTATACGGCATTTGTTGGGTGAAACGTAACTTCGCCCCTCAGACTTCAACCAAAGCTTAGGATACTTAGGGGAGAAGTTTTTCTGACTAATAAACATGTTTTATTCTGGGTAATTTCATCTCCCTTCCAGGGGTTCAGGTTTGGAAAAGATATAAGAGGTCAACTCATTAATGATTGATTTGAGAGAGATCGCTTTTTTTGGCTTCCTTCCAAGATCATTCTGTGATTTCAGATTACGCTATCCTTTCGATGTTTGTATATCCACTGTTTTTACTGTAGTCTGCATCAAAAGGAAGTGAGTCTAGGCAAAATTGGGGCCCCAAATGACTTACCAGCAAGGGCTGGGTATACGGCATTTGTTGGGTGAAACGTAACTTCGCCCCTCAGACTTCAACCAAAGCTTAGGATACCTAGGGGAGAAGTTTTTCTGACTAATAAACATGTTTTATTCTGGGTAATTTCATCTCCCTTCCAGGGGTTCAGGTTTGGAAAAGATATAAGAGGTCAACTCATTAATGATTGATTTGAGAGAGATCGCTTTTTTTGGCTTCCTTCCAAGATCATTCTGTGATTTCAGATTACGCTATCCTTTCGATGTTTGTATATCCACTGTTTTTACTGTAGTCTGCATCAAAAGGAAGTGAGTCTAGGCAAAATTGGGGCCCCAAATGACTTACCAGCAAGGGCTGGGTATACGGCATTTGTTGGGTGAAACGTAACTTCGCCCCTCAGACTTCAACCAAAGCTTAGGATACCTAGGGGAGAAGTTTTTCTGACTAATAAACATGTTTTATTCTGGGTAATTTCATCTCCCTTCCAGGGGTTCAGGTTTGGAAAAGATATAAGAGGTCAACTCATTAATGATTGATTTGAGAGAGATCGCTTTTTTGGCTTCCTTCCAAGATCATTCTGTGATTTCAGATTACGCTATCCTTTCGATGTTTGTATATCCACTGTTTTTACTGTAGTCTGCATCAAAAGGAAGTGAGTCTAGGCAAAATTGGGGCCCCAAATGACTTACCAGCAAGGGCTGGGTATACGGCATTTGTTGGGTGAAACGTAACTTCGCCCCTCAGACTTCAACCAAAGCTTAGGATACTTAGGGGAGAAGTTTTTCTGACTAATAAACATGTTTTATTCTGGGTAATTTCATCTCCCTTCCAGGGGTTCAGGTTTGGAAAAGATATAAGAGGTCAACTCATTAATGATTGATTTGAGAGAGATCGCTTTTTTTGGCTTCCTTCCAAGATCATTCTGTGATTTCAGATTACGCTATCCTTTCGATGTTTGTATATCCACTGTTTTTACTGTAGTCTGCATCAAAAGGAAGTGAGTCTAGGCAAAATTGGGGCCCCAAATGACTTACCAGCAAGGGCTGGGTATACGGCATTTGTTGGGTGAAACGTAACTTCGCCCCTCAGACTTCAACCAAAGCTTAGGATACCTAGGGGAGAAGTTTTTCTGACTAATAAACATGTTTTATTCTGGGTAATTTCATCTCCCTTCCAGGGGTTCAGGTTTGGAAAAGATATAAGAGGTCAACTCATTAATGATTGATTTGAGAGAGATCGCTTTTTTGGCTTCCTTCCAAGATCATTCTGTGATTTCAGATTACGCTATCCTTTCGATGTTTGTATATCCACTGTTTTTACTGTAGTCTGCATCAAAAGGAAGTGAGTCTAGGCAAAATTGGGGCCCCAAATGACTTACCAGCAAGGGCTGGGTATACGGCATTTGTTGGGTGAAACGTAACTTCGCCCCTCAGACTTCAACCAAAGCTTAGGATACCTAGGGGAGAAGTTTTTCTGACTAATAAACATGTTTTATTCTGGGTAATTTCATCTCCCTTCCAGGGGTTCAGGTTTGGAAAAGATATAAGAGGTCAACTCATTAATGATTGATTTGAGAGAGATCGCTTTTTTGGCTTCCTTCCAAGATCATTCTGTGATTTCAGATTACGCTATCCTTTCGATGTTTGTATATCCACTGTTTTTACTGTAGTCTGCATCAAAAGGAAGTGAGTCTAGGCAAAATTGGGGCCCCAAATGACTTACCAGCAAGGGCTGGGTATACGGCATTTGTTGGGTGAAACGTAACTTCGCCCCTCAGACTTCAACCAAAGCTTAGGATACTTAGGGGAGAAGTTTTTCTGACTAATAAACATGTTTTATTCTGGGTAATTTCATCTCCCTTCCAGGGGTTCAGGTTTGGAAAAGATATAAGAGGTCAACTCATTAATGATTGATTTGAGAGAGATCGCTTTTTTGGCTTCCTTCCAAGATCATTCTGTGATTTCAGATTACGCTATCCTTTCGATGTTTGTATATCCACTGTTTTTACTGTAGTCTGCATCAAAAGGAAGTGAGTCTAGGCAAAATTGGGGCCCCAAATGACTTACCAGCAAGGGCTGGGTATACGGCATTTGTTGGGTGAAACGTAACTTCGCCCCTCAGACTTCAACCAAAGCTTAGGATACCTAGGGGAGAAGTTTTTCTGACTAATAAACATGTTTTATTCTGGGTAATTTCATCTCCCTTCCAGGGGTTCAGGTTTGGAAAAGATATAAGAGGTCAACTCATTAATGATTGATTTGAGAGAGATCGCTTTTTTGGCTTCCTTCCAAGATCATTCTGTGATTTCAGATTACGCTATCCTTTCGATGTTTGTATATCCACTGTTTTTACTGTAGTCTGCATCAAAAGGAAGTGAGTCTAGGCAAAATTGGGGCCCCAAATGACTTACCAGCAAGGGCTGGGTATACGGCATTTGTTGGGTGAAACGTAACTTCGCCCCTCAGACTTCAACCAAAGCTTAGGATACTTAGGGGAGAAGTTTTTCTGACTAATAAACATGTTTTATTCTGGGTAATTTCATCTCCCTTCCAGGGGTTCAGGTTTGGAAAAGATATAAGAGGTCAACTCATTAATGATTGATTTGAGAGAGATCGCTTTTTTTGGCTTCCTTCCAAGATCATTCTGTGATTTCAGATTACGCTATCCTTTCGATGTTTGTATATCCACTGTTTTTACTGTAGTCTGCATCAAAAGGAAGTGAGTCTAGGCAAAATTGGGGCCCCAAATGACTTACCAGCAAGGGCTGGGTATACGGCATTTGTTGGGTGAAACGTAACTTCGCCCCTCAGACTTCAACCAAAGCTTAGGATACCTAGGGGAGAAGTTTTTCTGACTAATAAACATGTTTTATTCTGGGTAATTTCATCTCCCTTCCAGGGGTTCAGGTTTGGAAAAGATATAAGAGGTCAACTCATTAATGATTGATTTGAGAGAGATCGCTTTTTTGGCTTCCTTCCAAGATCATTCTGTGATTTCAGATTACGCTATCCTTTCGATGTTTGTATATCCACTGTTTTTACTGTAGTCTGCATCAAAAGGAAGTGAGTCTAGGCAAAATTGGGGCCCCAAATGACTTACCAGCAAGGGCGGGGTATACGGCATTTGTTGGGTGAAACGTAACTTCGCCCCTTAGACTTGAACCAAAGCTTAGGATACCTAGGGGAGAAGTTTTTCTGACTAATAAACATGTTTTATTCTGGGTAATTTCATCTCCCTTCCAGGGGTTCAGGTTTGGAAAAGATATAAGAGGTCAACTCATTAATGATTGATTTGAGAGAGATCGCTTTTTTTGGCTTCCTTCCAAGATCATTCTGTGATTTCAGATTACGCTATCCTTTCGATGTTTGTATATCCACTGTTTTTACTGTAGTCTGCATCAAAAGGAAGTGAGTCTAGGCAAAATTGGGGCCCCAAATGACTTACCAAGCAAGGGCGGGGTATACGGCATTTGTTGGGTAAAACGTAACTTCGCCCCTCAGACTTCAACCAAAGCTTAGGATACCTAGGGGAGAAGTTTTTCTGACTAATAAACATGTTTTATTCTGGGTAATTTCATCTCCCTTCCAGGGGTTCAGGTTTGGAAAAGATATAAGAGGTCAACTCATTAATGATTGATTTGAGAGAGATCGCTTTTTTTGGCTTCCTTCCAAGATCATTCTGTGATTTCAGATTACGCTATCCTTTCGATGTTTGTATATCCACTGTTTTTACTGTAGTCTGCATCAAAAGGAAGTGAGTCTAGGCAAAATTGGGGCCCCAAATGACTTACCAGCAAGGGCTGGGTATACGGCATTTGTTGGGTGAAACGTAACTTCGCCCCTCAGACTTCAACCAAAGCTTAGGATACCTAGGGGAGAAGTTTTTCTGACTAATAAACATGTTTTATTCTGGGTAATTTCATCTCCCTTCCAGGGGTTCAGGTTTGGGAAAGATATAAGAGGTCAACTCATTAATGATTGATTTGAGAGAGATCGCTTTTTTTTTGGCTTCCTTCCAAGATCATTCTGTGATTTCAGATTACGCTATCCTTTCGATGTTTGTATATCCACTGTTTTTACTGTAGTCTGCATCAAAAGGAAGTGAGTCTAGGCAAAATTGGGGCCCCAAATGACTTACCAGCAAGGGCTGGGTATACGGCATTTGTTGGGTGAAACGTAACTTCGCCCCTCAGACTTCAACCAAAGCTTAGGATACTTAGGGGAGAAGTTTTTCTGACTAATAAACATGTTTTATTCTGGGTAATTTCATCTCCCTTCCAGGGGTTCAGGTTTGGAAAAGATATAAGAGGTCAACTCATTAATGATTGATTTGAGAGAGATCGCTTTTTTTGGCTTCCTTCCAAGATCATTCTGTGATTTCAGATTACGCTATCCTTTCGATGTTTGTATATCCACTGTTTTTACTGTAGTCTGCATCAAAAGGAAGTGAGTCTAGGCAAAATTGGGGCCCCAAATGACTTACCAGCAAGGGCTGGGTATACGGCATTTGTTGGGTGAAACGTAACTTCGCCCCTCAGACTTCAACCAAAGCTTAGGATACCTAGGGGAGAAGTTTTTCTGACTAATAAACATGTTTTATTCTGGGTAATTTCATCTCCCTTCCAGGGGTTCAGGTTTGGAAAAGATATAAGAGGTCAACTCATTAATGATTGATTTGAGAGAGATCGCTTTTTTGGCTTCCTTCCAAGATCATTCTGTGATTTCAGATTACGCTATCCTTTCGATGTTTGTATATCCACTGTTTTTACTGTAGTCTGCATCAAAAGGAAGTGAGTCTAGGCAAAATTGGGGCCCCAAATGACTTACCAGCAAGGGCGGGGTATACGGCATTTGTTGGGTGAAACGTAACTTCGCCCCTTAGACTTGAACCAAAGCTTAGGATACCTAGGGGAGAAGTTTTTCTGACTAATAAACATGTTTTATTCTGGGTAATTTCATCTCCCTTCCAGGGGTTCAGGTTTGGAAAAGATATAAGAGGTCAACTCATTAATGATTGATTTGAGAGAGATCGCTTTTTTTGGCTTCCTTCCAAGATCATTCTGTGATTTCAGATTACGCTATCCTTTCGATGTTTGTATATCCACTGTTTTTACTGTAGTCTGCATCAAAAGGAAGTGAGTCTAGGCAAAATTGGGGCCCCAAATGACTTACCAGCAAGGGCGGGTATACGGCATTTGTTGGGTGAAACGTAACTTCGCCCCTCAGACTTCAACCAAAGCTTAGGATACCTAGGGGAGAAGTTTTTCTGACTAATAATCATGTTTTATTCTGGGTAATTTCATCTCCCTTCCAGGGGTTCAGGTTTGGAAAAGATATAAGAGGTCAACTCATTAATGATTGATTTGAGAGAGATCGCTTTTTTTGGCTTCCTTCCAAGATCATTCTGTGATTTCAGATTACGCTATCCTTTCGATGTTTGTATATCCACTGTTTTTACTGTAGTCTGCATCAAAAGGAAGTGAGTCTAGGCAAAATTGGGGCCCCAAATGACTTACCAGCAAGGGCGGGGTATACGGCATTTGTTGGGTGAAACGTAACTTCGCCCCTCAGACTTCAACCAAAGCTTAGGATACCTAGGGGAGAAGTTTTTCTGACTAATAAACATGTTTTATTCTGGGTAATTTCATCTCCCTTTCAGGGGTTCAGGTTTGGGAAAGATATAAGAGGTCAACTCATTAATGATTGATTTGAGAGAGATCGCTTTTTTTTGGCTTCCTTCCAAGATCATTCTGTGATTTCAGATTACGCTATCCTTTCGATGTTTGTATATCCACTGTTTTTACTGTAGTCTGCATCAAAAGGAAGTGAGTCTAGGCAAAATTGGGGCCCCAAATGACTTACCAGCAAGGGCTGGGTATACGGCATTTGTTGGGTGAAACGTAACTTCGCCCCTCAGACTTCAACCAAAGCTTAGGATACCTAGGGGAGAAGTTTTTCTGACTAATAAACATGTTTTATTCTGGGTAATTTCATCTCCCTTCCAGGGGTTCAGGTTTGGAAAAGATATAAGAGGTCAACTCATTAATGATTGATTTGAGAGAGATCGCTTTTTTGGCTTCCTTCCAAGATCATTCTGTGATTTCAGATTACGCTATCCTTTCGATGTTTGTATATCCACTGTTTTTACTGTAGTCTGCATCAAAAGGAAGTGAGTCTAGGCAAAATTGGGGCCCCAAATGACTTACCAGCAAGGGCGGGGTATACGGCATTTGTTGGGTGAAACGTAACTTCGCCCCTTAGACTTGAACCAAAGCTTAGGATACCTAGGGGAGAAGTTTTTCTGACTAATAAACATGTTTTATTCTGGGTAATTTCATCTCCCTTCCAGGGGTTCAGGTTTGGAAAAGATATAAGAGGTCAACTCATTAATGATTGATTTGAGAGAGATCGCTTTTTTTGGCTTCCTTCCAAGATCATTCTGTGATTTCAGATTACGCTATCCTTTCGATGTTTGTATATCCACTGTTTTTACTGTAGTCTGCATCAAAAGGAAGTGAGTCTAGGCAAAATTGGGGCCCCAAATGACTTACCAGCAAGGGCGGGGTATACGGCATTTGTTGGGTAAAACGTAACTTCGCCCCTCAGACTTCAACCAAAGCTTAGGATACCTAGGGGAGAAGTTTTTCTGACTAATAAACATGTTTTATTCTGGGTAATTTCATCTCCCTTCCAGGGGTTCAGGTTTGGAAAAGATATAAGAGGTCAACTCATTAATGATTGATTTGAGAGAGATCGCTTTTTTTGGCTTCCTTCCAAGATCATTCTGTGATTTCAGATTACGCTATCCTTTCGATGTTTGTATATCCACTGTTTTTACTGTAGTCTGCATCAAAAGGAAGTGAGTCTAGGCAAAATTGGGGCCCCAAATGACTTACCAGCAAGGGCTGGGTATACGGCATTTGTTGGGTGAAACGTAACTTCGCCCCTCAGACTTCAACCAAAGCTTAGGATACCTAGGGGAGAAGTTTTTCTGACTAATAAACATGTTTTATTCTGGGTAATTTCATCTCCCTTCCAGGGGTTCAGGTTTGGGAAAGATATAAGAGGTCAACTCATTAATGATTGATTTGAGAGAGATCGCTTTTTTTTTGGCTTCCTTCCAAGATCATTCTGTGATTTCAGATTACGCTATCCTTTCGATGTTTGTATATCCACTGTTTTTACTGTAGTCTGCATCAAAAGGAAGTGAGTCTAGGCAAAATTGGGGCCCCAAATGACTTACCAGCAAGGGCTGGGTATACGGCATTTGTTGGGTGAAACGTAACTTCGCCCCTCAGACTTCAACCAAAGCTTAGGATACCTAGGGGAGAAGTTTTTCTGACTAATAAACATGTTTTATTCTGGGTAATTTCATCTCCCTTCCAGGGGTTCAGGTTTGGGAAAGATATAAGAGGTCAACTCATTAATGATTGATTTGAGAGAGATCGCTTTTTTTTTGGCTTCCTTCCAAGATCATTCTGTGATTTCAGATTACGCTATCCTTTCGATGTTTGTATATCCACTGTTTTTACTGTAGTCTGCATCAAAAGGAAGTGAGTCTAGGCAAAATTGGGGCCCCAAATGACTTACCAGCAAGGGCTGGGTATACGGCATTTGTTGGGTGAAACGTAACTTCGCCCCTCAGACTTCAACCAAAGCTTAGGATACTTAGGGGAGAAGTTTTTCTGACTAATAAACATGTTTTATTCTGGGTAATTTCATCTCCCTTCCAGGGGTTCAGGTTTGGAAAAGATATAAGAGGTCAACTCATTAATGATTGATTTGAGAGAGATCGCTTTTTTTGGCTTCCTTCCAAGATCATTCTGTGATTTCAGATTACGCTATCCTTTCGATGTTTGTATATCCACTGTTTTTACTGTAGTCTGCATCAAAAGGAAGTGAGTCTAGGCAAAATTGGGGCCCCAAATGACTTACCAGCAAGGGCTGGGTATACGGCATTTGTTGGGTGAAACGTAACTTCGCCCCTCAGACTTCAACCAAAGCTTAGGATACCTAGGGGAGAAGTTTTTCTGACTAATAAACATGTTTTATTCTGGGTAATTTCATCTCCCTTCCAGGGGTTCAGGTTTGGAAAAGATATAAGAGGTCAACTCATTAATGATTGATTTGAGAGAGATCGCTTTTTTGGCTTCCTTCCAAGATCATTCTGTGATTTCAGATTACGCTATCCTTTCGATGTTTGTATATCCACTGTTTTTACTGTAGTCTGCATCAAAAGGAAGTGAGTCTAGGCAAAATTGGGGCCCCAAATGACTTACCAGCAAGGGCGGGGTATACGGCATTTGTTGGGTGAAACGTAACTTCGCCCCTTAGACTTGAACCAAAGCTTAGGATACCTAGGGGAGAAGTTTTTCTGACTAATAAACATGTTTTATTCTGGGTAATTTCATCTCCCTTCCAGGGGTTCAGGTTTGGAAAAGATATAAGAGGTCAACTCATTAATGATTGATTTGAGAGAGATCGCTTTTTTTGGCTTCCTTCCAAGATCATTCTGTGATTTCAGATTACGCTATCCTTTCGATGTTTGTATATCCACTGTTTTTACTGTAGTCTGCATCAAAAGGAAGTGAGTCTAGGCAAAATTGGGGCCCCAAATGACTTACCAGCAAGGGCGGGGTATACGGCATTTGTTGGGTGAAACGTAACTTCGCCCCTCAGACTTCAACCAAAGCTTAGGATACCTAGGGGAGAAGTTTTTCTGACTAATAATCATGTTTTATTCTGGGTAATTTCATCTCCCTTCCAGGGGTTCAGGTTTGGAAAAGATATAAGAGGTCAACTCATTAATGATTGATTTGAGAGAGATCGCTTTTTTTGGCTTCCTTCCAAGATCATTCTGTGATTTCAGATTACGCTATCCTTTCGATGTTTGTATATCCACTGTTTTTACTGTAGTCTGCATCAAAAGGAAGTGAGTCTAGGCAAAATTGGGGCCCCAAATGACTTACCAGCAAGGGCGGGGTATACGGCATTTGTTGGGTGAAACGTAACTTCGCCCCTCAGACTTCAACCAAAGCTTAGGATACCTAGGGGAGAAGTTTTTCTGACTAATAAACATGTTTTATTCTGGGTAATTTCATCTCCCTTTCAGGGGTTCAGGTTTGGGAAAGATATAAGAGGTCAACTCATTAATGATTGATTTGAGAGAGATCGCTTTTTTTTGGCTTCCTTCCAAGATCATTCTGTGATTTCAGATTACGCTATCCTTTCGATGTTTGTATATCCACTGTTTTTACTGTAGTCTGCATCAAAAGGAAGTGAGTCTAGGCAAAATTGGGGCCCCAAATGACTTACCAGCAAGGGCGGGGTATACGGCATTTGTTGGGTGAAACGTAACTTCGCCCCTCAGACTTCAACCAAAGCTTAGGATACCTAGGGGAGAAGTTTTTCTGACTAATAATCATGTTTTATTCTGGGTAATTTCATCTCCCTTCCAGGGGTTCAGGTTTGGAAAAGATATAAGAGGTCAACTCATTAATGATTGATTTGAGAGAGATCGCTTTTTTTGGCTTCCTTCCAAGATCATTCTGTGATTTCAGATTACGCTATCCTTTCGATGTTTGTATATCCACTGTTTTTACTGTAGTCTGCATCAAAAGGAAGTGAGTCTAGGCAAAATTGGGGCCCCAAATGACTTACCAGCAAGGGCGGGGTATACGGCATTTGTTGGGTGAAACGTAACTTCGCCCCTCAGACTTCAACCAAAGCTTAGGATACCTAGGGGAGAAGTTTTTCTGACTAATAAACATGTTTTATTCTGGGTAATTTCATCTCCCTTTCAGGGGTTCAGGTTTGGGAAAGATATAAGAGGTCAACTCATTAATGATTGATTTGAGAGAGATCGCTTTTTTTTGGCTTCCTTCCAAGATCATTCTGTGATTTCAGATTACGCTATCCTTTCGATGTTTGTATATCCACTGTTTTTACTGTAGTCTGCATCAAAAGGAAGTGAGTCTAGGCAAAATTGGGGCCCCAAATGACTTACCAGCAAGGGCGGGGTATACGGCATTTGTTGGGTGAAACGTAACTTCGCCCCTCAGACTTCAACCAAAGCTTAGGATACCTAGGGGAGAAGTTTTTCTGACTAATAAACATGTTTTATTCTGGGTAATTTCATCTCCCTTTCAGGGGTTCAGGTTTGGGAAAGATATAAGAGGTCAACTCATTAATGATTGATTTGAGAGAGATCGCTTTTTTTTGGCTTCCTTCCAAGATCATTCTGTGATTTCAGATTACGCTATCCTTTCGATGTTTGTATATCCACTGTTTTTACTGTAGTCTGCATCAAAAGGAAGTGAGTCTAGGCAAAATTGGGGCCCCAAATGACTTACCAGCAAGGGCTGGGTATACGGCATTTGTTGGGTGAAACGTAACTTCGCCCCTCAGACTTCAACCAAAGCTTAGGATACCTAGGGGAGAAGTTTTTCTGACTAATAAACATGTTTTATTCTGGGTAATTTCATCTCCCTTTCAGGGGTTCAGGTTTGGGAAAGATATAAGAGGTCAACTCATTAATGATTGATTTGAGAGAGATCGCTTTTTTTTGGCTTCCTTCCAAGATCATTCTGTGATTTCAGATTACGCTATCCTTTCGATGTTTGTATATCCACTGTTTTTACTGTAGTCTGCATCAAAAGGAAGTGAGTCTAGGCAAAATTGGGGCCCCAAATGACTTACCAGCAAGGGCGGGGTATACGGCATTTGTTGGGTGAAACGTAACTTCGCCCCTCAGACTTCAACCAAAGCTTAGGATACCTAGGGGAGAAGTTTTTCTGACTAATAAACATGTTTTATTCTGGGTAATTTCATCTCCCTTTCAGGGGTTCAGGTTTGGGAAAGATATAAGAGGTCAACTCATTAATGATTGATTTGAGAGAGATCGCTTTTTTTTGGCTTCCTTCCAAGATCATTCTGTGATTTCAGATTACGCTATCCTTTCGATGTTTGTATATCCACTGTTTTTACTGTAGTCTGCATCAAAAGGAAGTGAGTCTAGGCAAAATTGGGGCCCCAAATGACTTACCAGCAAGGGCGGGGTATACGGCATTTGTTGGGTGAAACGTAACTTCGCCCCTCAGACTTCAACCAAAGCTTAGGATACCTAGTAGAGAAGTTTTTCTGACTAATAAACATGTTTTATTCTGGGTAATTTCATCTCCCTTCCAGGGGTTCAGGTTTGGAAAAGATATAAGAGGTCAACTCATTAATGATTGATTTGAGAGAGATCGCTTTTTTTGGCTTCCTTCCAAGATCATTCTGTGATTTCAGATTAAGCTATCCTTTCGATGTTTGTATATCCACTGTTTTTACTGTAGTCTGCATCAAAAGGAAGTGAGTCTAGGCAAAATTGGGGCCCCAAATGACTTACCAGCAAGGGCTGGGTATACGGCATTTGTTGGGTGAAACGTAACTTCGCCCCTCAGACTTCAACCAAAGCTTAGGATACTTAGGGGAGAAGTTTTTCTGACTAATAAACATGTTTTATTCTGGGTAATTTCATCTCCCTTCCAGGGGTTCAGGTTTGGAAAAGATATAAGAGGTCAACTCATTAATGATTGATTTGAGAGAGATCGCTTTTTTTGGCTTCCTTCCAAGATCATTCTGTGATTTCAGATTACGCTATCCTTTCGATGTTTGTATATCCACTGTTTTTACTGTAGTCTGCATCAAAAGGAAGTGAGTCTAGGCAAAATTGGGGCCCCAAATGACTTACCAGCAAGGGCTGGGTATACGGCATTTGTTGGGTGAAACGTAACTTCGCCCCTCAGACTTCAACCAAAGCTTAGGATACTTAGGGGAGAAGTTTTTCTGACTAATAAACATGTTTTATTCTGGGTAATTTCATCTCCCTTCCAGGGGTTCAGGTTTGGAAAAGATATAAGAGGTCAACTCATTAATGATTGATTTGAGAGAGATCGCTTTTTTTGGCTTCCTTCCAAGATCATTCTGTGATTTCAGATTACGCTATCCTTTCGATGTTTGTATATCCACTGTTTTTACTGTAGTCTGCATCAAAATGAAGTGAGTCTAGGCAAAATTGGGGCCCCAAATGACTTACCAGCAAGGGCTGGGTATACGGCATTTGTTGGGTGAAACGTAACTTCGCCCCTCAGACTTCAACCAAAGCTTAGGATACCTAGGGGAGAAGTTTTTCTGACTAATAAACATGTTTTATTCTGGGTAATTTCATCTCCCTTCCAGGGGTTCAGGTTTGGGAAAGATATAAGAGGTCAACTCATTAATGATTGATTTGAGAGAGATCGCTTTTTTTTGGCTTCCTTCCAAGATAATTCTGTGATTTCAGATTACGCTATCCTTTCGATGTTTGTATATCCACTGTTTTTACTGTAGTCTGCATCAAAAGGAAGTGAGTCTAGGCAAAATTGGGGCCCCAAATGACTTACCAGCAAGGGCGGGGTATACGGCATTTGTTGGGTGAAACGTAACTTCGCCCCTTAGACTTGAACCAAAGCTTAGGATACCTAGGGGAGAAGTTTTTCTGACTAATAAACATGTTTTATTCTGGGTAATTTCATCTCCCTTCCAGGGGTTCAGGTTTGGAAAAGATATAAGAGGTCAACTCATTAATGATTGATTTGAGAGAGATCGCTTTTTTTGGCTTCCTTCCAAGATCATTCTGTGATTTCAGATTACGCTATCCTTTCGATGTTTGTATATCCACTGTTTTTACTGTAGTCTGCATCAAAAGGAAGTGAGTCTAGGCAAAATTGGGGCCCCAAATGACTTACCAGCAAGGGCTGGGTATACGGCATTTGTTGGGTGAAACGTAACTTCGCCCCTCAGACTTCAACCAAAGCTTAGGATACTTAGGGGAGAAGTTTTTCTGACTAATAAACATGTTTTATTCTGGGTAATTTCATCTCCCTTCCAGGGGTTCAGGTTTGGAAAAGATATAAGAGGTCAACTCATTAATGATTGATTTGAGAGAGATCGCTTTTTTTGGCTTCCTTCCAAGATCATTCTGTGATTTCAGATTACGCTATCCTTTCGATGTTTGTATATCCACTGTTTTTACTGTAGTCTGCATCAAAATGAAGTGAGTCTAGGCAAAATTGGGGCCCCAAATGACTTACCAGCAAGGGCGGGGTTCACGGCATTTGTTGGGTAAAACGTAACTTCGCCCCTCAGACTTCAACCAAAGCTTAGGATACCTAGGGGAGAAGTTTTTCTGACTAATAAACATGTTTTATTCTGGGTAATTTCATCTCCCTTCCAGGGGTTCAGGTTTGGAAAAGATATAAGAGGTCAACTCATTAATGATTGATTTGAGAGAGATCGCTTTTTTTGGCTTCCTTCCAAGATCATTCTGTGATTTCAGATTACGCTATCCTTTCGATGTTTGTATATCCACTGTTTTTACTGTAGTCTGCATCAAAAGGAAGTGAGTCTAGGCAAAATTGGGGCCCCAAATGACTTACCAGCAAGGGCTGGGTATACGGCATTTGTTGGGTGAAACGTAACTTCGCCCCTCAGACTTCAACCAAAGCTTAGGATACTTAGGGGAGAAGTTTTTCTGACTAATAAACATGTTTTATTCTGGGTAATTTCATCTCCCTTCCAGGGGTTCAGGTTTGGAAAAGATATAAGAGGTCAACTCATTAATGATTGATTTGAGAGGGATCGCTTTTTTTGGCTTCCTTCCAAGATCATTCTGTGATTTCAGATTACGCTATCCTTTCGATGTTTGTATATCCACTGTTTTTACTGTAGTCTGCATCAAAATGAAGTGAGTCTAGGCAAAATTGGGGCCCCAAATGACTTACCAGCAAGGGCGGGGTATACGGCATTTGTTGGGTAAAACGTAACTTCGCCCCTCAGACTTCAACCAAAGCTTAGGATACCTAGGGGAGAAGTTTTTCTGACTAATAAACATGTTTTATTCTGGGTAATTTCATCTCCCTTCCAGGGGTTCAGGTTTGGAAAAGATATAAGAGGTCAACTCATTAATGATTGATTTGAGAGAGATCGCTTTTTTTGGCTTCCTTCCAAGATCATTCTGTGATTTCAGATTACGCTATCCTTTCGATGTTTGTATATCCACTGTTTTTACTGTAGTCTGCATCAAAAGGAAGTGAGTCTAGGCAAAATTGGGGCCCCAAATGACTTACCAGCAAGGGCTGGGTATACGGCATTTGTTGGGTGAAACGTAACTTCGCCCCTCAGACTTCAACCAAAGCTTAGGATACTTAGGGGAGAAGTTTTTCTGACTAATAAACATGTTTTATTCTGGGTAATTTCATCTCCCTTCCAGGGGTTCAGGTTTGGAAAAGATATAAGAGGTCAACTCATTAATGATTGATTTGAGAGAGATCGCTTTTTTTGGCTTCCTTCCAAGATCATTCTGTGATTTCAGATTACGCTATCCTTTCGATGTTTGTATATCCACTGTTTTTACTGTAGTCTGCATCAAAATGAAGTGAGTCTAGGCAAAATTGGGGCCCCAAATGACTTACCAGCAAGGGCGGGGTATACGGCATTTGTTGGGTAAAACGTAACTTCGCCCCTCAGACTTCAACCAAAGCTTAGGATACCTAGGGGAGAAGTTTTTCTGACTAATAAACATGTTTTATTCTGGGTAATTTCATCTCCCTTCCAGGGGTTCAGGTATGGAAAAGATATAAGAGGTCAACTCATTAATGATTGATTTGAGAGAGATCGCTTTTTTTGGCTTCCTTCCAAGATCATTCTGTGATTTCAGATTACGCTATCCTTTCGATGTTTGTATATCCACTGTTTTTACTGTAGTCTGCATCAAAAGGAAGTGAGTCTAGGCAAAATTGGGGCCCCAAATGACTTACCAGCAAGGGCTGGGTATACGGCATTTGTTGGGTGAAACGTAACTTCGCCCCTCAGACTTCAACCAAAGCTTAGGATACTTAGGGGAGAAGTTTTTCTGACTAATAAACATGTTTTATTCTGGGTAATTTCATCTCCCTTCCAGGGGTTCAGGTTTGGAAAAGATATAAGAGGTCAACTCATTAATGATTGATTTGAGAGAGATCGCTTTTTTTGGCTTCCTTCCAAGATCATTCTGTGATTTCAGATTACGCTATCCTTTCGATGTTTGTATATCCACTGTTTTTACTGTAGTCTGCATCAAAATGAAGTGAGTCTAGGCAAAATTGGGGCCCCAAATGACTTACCAGCAAGGGCGGGGTATACGGCATTTGTTGGGTAAAACGTAACTTCGCCCCTCAGACTTCAACCAAAGCTTAGGATACCTAGGGGAGAAGTTTTTCTGACTAATAAACATGTTTTATTCTGGGTAATTTCATCTCCCTTCCAGGGGTTCAGGTTTGGAAAAGATATAAGAGGTCAACTCATTAATGATTGATTTGAGAGAGATCGCTTTTTTTGGCTTCCTTCCAAGATCATTCTGTGATTTCAGATTACGCTATCCTTTCGATGTTTGTATATCCACTGTTTTTACTGTAGTCTGCATCAAAAGGAAGTGAGTCTAGGCAAAATTGGGGCCCCAAATGACTTACCAGCAAGGGCGGGGTATACGGCATTTGTTGGGTGAAACGTAACTTCGCCCCTCAGACTTCAACCAAAGCTTAGGATACCTAGGGGAGAAGTTTTTCTGACTAATAATCATGTTTTATTCTGGGTAATTTCATCTCCCTTCCAGGGGTTCAGGTTTGGAAAAGATATAAGAGGTCAACTCATTAATGATTGATTTGAGAGAGATCGCTTTTTTTGGCTTCCTTCCAAGATCATTCTGTGATTTCAGATTACGCTATCCTTTCGATGTTTGTATATCCACTGTTTTTACTGTAGTCTGCATCAAAAGGAAGTGAGTCTAGGCAAAATTGGGGCCCCAAATGACTTACCAGCAAGGGCGGGGTATACGGCGTTTGTTGGGTGAAACGTAACTTCGCCCCTCAGACTTCAACCAAAGCTTAGGATACCTAGGGGAGAAGTTTTTCTGACTAATAAACATGTTTTATTCTGGGTAATTTCATCTCCCTTTCAGGGGTTCAGGTTTGGGAAAGATATAAGAGGTCAACTCATTAATGATTGATTTGAGAGAGATCGCTTTTTTTTGGCTTCCTTCCAAGATCATTCTGTGATTTCAGATTACGCTATCCTTTCGATGTTTGTATATCCACTGTTTTTACTGTAGTCTGCATCAAAAGGAAGTGAGTCTAGGCAAAATTGGGGCCCCAAATGACTTACCAGCAAGGGCGGGGTATACGGCATTTGTTGGGTGAAACGTAACTTCGCCCCTCAGACTTCAACCAAAGCTTAGGATACCTAGTAGAGAAGTTTTTCTGACTAATAAACATGTTTTATTCTGGGTAATTTCATCTCCCTTCCAGGGGTTCAGGTTTGGAAAAGATATAAGAGGTCAACTCATTAATGATTGATTTGAGAGAGATCGCTTTTTTTGGCTTCCTTCCAAGATCATTCTGTGATTTCAGATTAAGCTATCCTTTCGATGTTTGTATATCCACTGTTTTTACTGTAGTCTGCATCAAAAGGAAGTGAGTCTAGGCAAAATTGGGGCCCCAAATGACTTACCAGCAAGGGCTGGGTATACGGCATTTGTTGGGTGAAACGTAACTTCGCCCCTCAGACTTCAACCAAAGCTTAGGATACTTAGGGGAGAAGTTTTTCTGACTAATAAACATGTTTTATTCTGGGTAATTTCATCTCCCTTCCAGGGGTTCAGGTTTGGAAAAGATATAAGAGGTCAACTCATTAATGATTGATTTGAGAGAGATCGCTTTTTTTGGCTTCCTTCCAAGATCATTCTGTGATTTCAGATTACGCTATCCTTTCGATGTTTGTATATCCACTGTTTTTACTGTAGTCTGCATCAAAATGAAGTGAGTCTAGGCAAAATTGGGGCCCCAAATGACTTACCAGCAAGGGCTGGGTATACGGCATTTGTTGGGTGAAACGTAACTTCGCCCCTCAGACTTCAACCAAAGCTTAGGATACCTAGGGGAGAAGTTTTTCTGACTAATAAACATGTTTTATTCTGGGTAATTTCATCTCCCTTCCAGGGGTTCAGGTTTGGGAAAGATATAAGAGGTCAACTCATTAATGATTGATTTGAGAGAGATCGCTTTTTTTTGGCTTCCTTCCAAGATAATTCTGTGATTTCAGATTACGCTATCCTTTCGATGTTTGTATATCCACTGTTTTTACTGTAGTCTGCATCAAAAGGAAGTGAGTCTAGGCAAAATTGGGGCCCCAAATGACTTACCAGCAAGGGCGGGGTATACGGCATTTGTTGGGTGAAACGTAACTTCGCCCCTCAGACTTCAACCAAAGCTTAGGATACTTAGGGGAGAAGTTTTTCTGACTAATAAACATGTTTTATTCTGGGTAATTTCATCTCCCTTCCAGGGGTTCAGGTTTGGAAAAGATATAAGAGGTCAACTCATTAATGATTGATTTGAGAGAGATCGCTTTTTTTGGCTTCCTTCCAAGATCATTCTGTGATTTCAGATTACGCTATCCTTTCGATGTTTGTATATCCACTGTTTTTACTGTAGTCTGCATCAAAATGAAGTGAGTCTAGGCAAAATTGGGGCCCCAAATGACTTACCAGCAAGGGCTGGGTATACGGCATTTGTTGGGTGAAACGTAACTTCGCCCCTCAGACTTCAACCAAAGCTTAGGATACCTAGGGGAGAAGTTTTTCTGACTAATAAACATGTTTTATTCTGGGTAATTTCATCTCCCTTCCAGGGGTTCAGGTTTGGGAAAGATATAAGAGGTCAACTCATTAATGATTGATTTGAGAGAGATCGCTTTTTTTTGGCTTCCTTCCAAGATAATTCTGTGATTTCAGATTACGCTATCCTTTCGATGTTTGTATATCCACTGTTTTTACTGTAGTCTGCATCAAAAGGAAGTGAGTCTAGGCAAAATTGGGGCCCCAAATGACTTACCAGCAAGGGCTGGGTATACGGCATTTGTTGGGTGAAACGTAACTTCGCCCCTCAGACTTCAACCAAAGCTTAGGATACTTAGGGGAGAAGTTTTTCTGACTAATAAACATGTTTTATTCTGGGTAATTTCATCTCCCTTCCAGGGGTTCAGGTTTGGAAAAGATATAAGAGGTCAACTCATTAATGATTGATTTGAGAGAGATCGCTTTTTTTGGCTTCCTTCCAAGATCATTCTGTGATTTCAGATTACGCTATCCTTTCGATGTTTGTATATCCACTGTTTTTACTGTAGTCTGCATCAAAATGAAGTGAGTCTAGGCAAAATTGGGGCCCCAAATGACTTACCAGCAAGGGCTGGGTATACGGCATTTGTTGGGTGAAACGTAACTTCGCCCCTCAGACTTCAACCAAAGCTTAGGATACCTAGGGGAGAAGTTTTTCTGACTAATAAACATGTTTTATTCTGGGTAATTTCATCTCCCTTCCAGGGGTTCAGGTTTGGGAAAGATATAAGAGGTCAACTCATTAATGATTGATTTGAGAGAGATCGCTTTTTTTTGGCTTCCTTCCAAGATAATTCTGTGATTTCAGATTACGCTATCCTTTCGATGTTTGTATATCCACTGTTTTTACTGTAGTCTGCATCAAAAGGAAGTGAGTCTAGGCAAAATTGGGGCCCCAAATGACTTACCAGCAAGGGCGGGGTATACGGCATTTGTTGGGTGAAACGTAACTTCGCCCCTCAGACTTCAACCAAAGCTTAGGATACTTAGGGGAGAAGTTTTTCTGACTAATAAACATGTTTTATTCTGGGTAATTTCATCTCCCTTCCAGGGGTTCAGGTTTGGAAAAGATATAAGAGGTCAACTCATTAATGATTGATTTGAGAGAGATCGCTTTTTTTGGCTTCCTTCCAAGATCATTCTGTGATTTCAGATTACGCTATCCTTTCGATGTTTGTATATCCACTGTTTTTACTGTAGTCTGCATCAAAATGAAGTGAGTCTAGGCAAAATTGGGGCCCCAAATGACTTACCAGCAAGGGCTGGGTATACGGCATTTGTTGGGTGAAACGTAACTTCGCCCCTCAGACTTCAACCAAAGCTTAGGATACCTAGGGGAGAAGTTTTTCTGACTAATAAACATGTTTTATTCTGGGTAATTTCATCTCCCTTCCAGGGGTTCAGGTTTGGGAAAGATATAAGAGGTCAACTCATTAATGATTGATTTGAGAGAGATCGCTTTTTTTTGGCTTCCTTCCAAGATAATTCTGTGATTTCAGATTACGCTATCCTTTCGATGTTTGTATATCCACTGTTTTTACTGTAGTCTGCATCAAAAGGAAGTGAGTCTAGGCAAAATTGGGGCCCCAAATGACTTACCAGCAAGGGCGGGGTATACGGCATTTGTTGGGTGAAACGTAACTTCGCCCCTCAGACTTCAACCAAAGCTTAGGATACTTAGGGGAGAAGTTTTTCTGACTAATAAACATGTTTTATTCTGGGTAATTTCATCTCCCTTCCAGGGGTTCAGGTTTGGAAAAGATATAAGAGGTCAACTCATTAATGATTGATTTGAGAGAGATCGCTTTTTTTGGCTTCCTTCCAAGATCATTCTGTGATTTCAGATTACGCTATCCTTTCGATGTTTGTATATCCACTGTTTTTACTGTAGTCTGCATCAAAATGAAGTGAGTCTAGGCAAAATTGGGGCCCCAAATGACTTACCAGCAAGGGCTGGGTATACGGCATTTGTTGGGTGAAACGTAACTTCGCCCCTCAGACTTCAACCAAAGCTTAGGATACCTAGGGGAGAAGTTTTTCTGACTAATAAACATGTTTTATTCTGGGTAATTTCATCTCCCTTCCAGGGGTTCAGGTTTGGGAAAGATATAAGAGGTCAACTCATTAATGATTGATTTGAGAGAGATCGCTTTTTTTTGGCTTCCTTCCAAGATAATTCTGTGATTTCAGATTACGCTATCCTTTCGATGTTTGTATATCCACTGTTTTTACTGTAGTCTGCATCAAAAGGAAGTGAGTCTAGGCAAAATTGGGGCCCCAAATGACTTACCAGCAAGGGCGGGGTATACGGCATTTGTTGGGTGAAACGTAACTTCGCCCCTTAGACTTGAACCAAAGCTTAGGATACCTAGGGGAGAAGTTTTTCTGACTAATAAACATGTTTTATTCTGGGTAATTTCATCTCCCTTCCAGGGGTTCAGGTTTGGAAAAGATATAAGAGGTCAACTCATTAATGATTGATTTGAGAGAGATCGCTTTTTTTGGCTTCCTTCCAAGATCATTCTGTGATTTCAGATTACGCTATCCTTTCGATGTTTGTATATCCACTGTTTTTACTGTAGTCTGCATCAAAAGGAAGTGAGTCTAGGCAAAATTGGGGCCCCAAATGACTTACCAGCAAGGGCTGGGTATACGGCATTTGTTGGGTGAAACGTAACTTCGCCCCTCAGACTTCAACCAAAGCTTAGGATACTTAGGGGAGAAGTTTTTCTGACTAATAAACATGTTTTATTCTGGGTAATCTTATCTCCCTTCCAGGGGTTCAGGTTTGGAAAAGATATAAGAGGTCAACTCATTAATGATTGATTTGAGAGAGATCGCTTTTTTTGGCTTCCTTCCAAGATCATTCTGTGATTTCAGATTACGCTATCCTTTCGATGTTTGTATTGCCACTGTTTTTACTGTAGTCTGCATCAAAATGAAGTGAGTCTAGGCAAAATTGGGGCCCCAAATGACTTACCAGCAAGGGCTGGGTATACGGCATTTGTTGGGTGAAACGTAACTTCGCCCCTCAGACTTCAACCAAAGCTTAGGATACTTAGGGGAGAAGTTTTTCTGACTAATAAACATGTTTTATTCTGGGTAATTTCATCTCCCTTCCAGGGGTTCAGGTTTGGAAAAGATATAAGAGGTCAACTCATTAATGATTGATTTGAGAGAGATCGCTTTTTTTGGCTTCCTTCCAAGATCATTCTGTGATTTCAGATTACGCTATCCTTTCGATGTTTGTATATCCACTGTTTTTACTGTAGTCTGCATCAAAATGAAGTGAGTCTAGGCAAAATTGGGGCCCCAAATGACTTACCAGCAAGGGCTGGGTATACGGCATTTGTTGGGTGAAACGTAACTTCGCCCCTCAGACTTCAACCAAAGCTTAGGATACCTAGGGGAGAAGTTTTTCTGACTAATAAACATGTTTTATTCTGGGTAATTTCATCTCCCTTCCAGGGGTTCAGGTTTGGGAAAGATATAAGAGGTCAACTCATTAATGATTGATTTGAGAGAGATCGCTTTTTTTTGGCTTCCTTCCAAGATAATTCTGTGATTTCAGATTACGCTATCCTTTCGATGTTTGTATATCCACTGTTTTTACTGTAGTCTGCATCAAAAGGAAGTGAGTCTAGGCAAAATTGGGGCCCCAAATGACTTACCAGCAAGGGCGGGGTATACGGCATTTGTTGGGTGAAACGTAACTTCGCCCCTTAGACTTGAACCAAAGCTTAGGATACCTAGGGGAGAAGTTTTTCTGACTAATAAACATGTTTTATTCTGGGTAATTTCATCTCCCTTCCAGGGGTTCAGGTTTGGAAAAGATATAAGAGGTCAACTCATTAATGATTGATTTGAGAGAGATCGCTTTTTTTGGCTTCCTTCCAAGATCATTCTGTGATTTCAGATTACGCTATCCTTTCGATGTTTGTATATCCACTGTTTTTACTGTAGTCTGCATCAAAAGGAAGTGAGTCTAGGCAAAATTGGGGCCCCAAATGACTTACCAGCAAGGGCTGGGTATACGGCATTTGTTGGGTGAAACGTAACTTCGCCCCTCAGACTTCAACCAAAGCTTAGGATACTTAGGGGAGAAGTTTTTCTGACTAATAAACATGTTTTATTCTGGGTAATTTCATCTCCCTTCCAGGGGTTCAGGTTTGGAAAAGATATAAGAGGTCAACTCATTAATGATTGATTTGAGAGAGATCGCTTTTTTTGGCTTCCTTCCAAGATCATTCTGTGATTTCAGATTACGCTATCCTTTCGATGTTTGTATATCCACTGTTTTTACTGTAGTCTGCATCAAAATGAAGTGAGTCTAGGCAAAATTGGGGCCCCAAATGACTTACCAGCAAGGGCGGGGTATACGGCATTTGTTGGGTAAAACGTAACTTCGCCCCTCAGACTTCAACCAAAGCTTAGGATACCTAGGGGAGAAGTTTTTCTGACTAATAAACATGTTTTATTCTGGGTAATTTCATCTCCCTTCCAGGGGTTCAGGTTTGGAAAAGATATAAGAGGTCAACTCATTAATGATTGATTTGAGAGAGATCGCTTTTTTTGGCTTCCTTCCAAGATCATTCTGTGATTTCAGATTACGCTATCCTTTCGATGTTTGTATATCCACTGTTTTTACTGTAGTCTGCATCAAAAGGAAGTGAGTCTAGGCAAAATTGGGGCCCCAAATGACTTACCAGCAAGGGCGGGGTATACGGCATTTGTTGGGTGAAACGTAACTTCGCCCCTCAGACTTCAACCAAAGCTTAGGATACCTAGGGGAGAAGTTTTTCTGACTAATAATCATGTTTTATTCTGGGTAATTTCATCTCCCTTCCAGGGGTTCAGGTTTGGAAAAGATATAAGAGGTCAACTCATTAATGATTGATTTGAGAGAGATCGCTTTTTTTGGCTTCCTTCCAAGATCATTCTGTGATTTCAGATTACGCTATCCTTTCGATGTTTGTATATCCACTGTTTTTACTGTAGTCTGCATCAAAAGGAAGTGAGTCTAGGCAAAATTGGGGCCCCAAATGACTTACCAGCAAGGGCGGGGTATACGGCATTTGTTGGGTGAAACGTAACTTCGCCCCTCAGACTTCAACCAAAGCTTAGGATACCTAGGGGAGAAGTTTTTCTGACTAATAATCATGTTTTATTCTGGGTAATTTCATCTCCCTTCCAGGGGTTCAGGTTTGGAAAAGATATAAGAGGTCAACTCATTAATGATTGATTTGAGAGAGATCGCTTTTTTTGGCTTCCTTCCAAGATCATTCTGTGATTTCAGATTACGCTATCCTTTCGATGTTTGTATATCCACTGTTTTTACTGTAGTCTGCATCAAAAGGAAGTGAGTCTAGGCAAAATTGGGGCCCCAAATGACTTACCAGCAAGGGCTGGGTATACGGCATTTGTTGGGTGAAACGTAACTTCGCCCCTCAGACTTCAACCAAAGCTTAGGATACTTAGGGGAGAAGTTTTTCTGACTAATAAACATGTTTTATTCTGGGTAATTTCATCTCCCTTCCAGGGGTTCAGGTTTGGAAAAGATATAAGAGGTCAACTCATTAATGATTGATTTGAGAGAGATCGCTTTTTTTGGCTTCCTTCCAAGATCATTCTGTGATTTCAGATTACGCTATCCTTTCGATGTTTGTATATCCACTGTTTTTACTGTAGTCTGCATCAAAAGGAAGTGAGTCTAGGCAAAATTGGGGCCCCAAATGACTTACCAGCAAGGGCTGGGTATACGGCATTTGTTGGGTGAAACGTAACTTCGCCCCTCAGACTTCAACCAAAGCTTAGGATACCTAGGGGAGAAGTTTTTCTGACTAATAAACATGTTTTATTCTGGGTAATTTCATCTCCCTTCCAGGGGTTCAGGTTTGGGAAAGATATAAGAGGTCAACTCATTAATGATTGATTTGAGAGAGATCGCTTTTTTTTGGCTTCCTTCCAAGATCATTCTGTGATTTCAGATTACGCTATCCTTTCGATGTTTGTATATCCACTGTTTTTACTGTAGTCTGCATCAAAAGGAAGTGAGTCTAGGCAAAATTGGGGCCCCAAATGACTTACCAGCAAGGGCGGGGTATACGGCATTTGTTGGGTGAAACGTAACTTCGCCCCTCAGACTTCAACCAAAGCTTAGGATACCTAGGGGAGAAGTTTTTCTGACTAATAATCATGTTTTATTCTGGGTAATTTCATCTCCCTTCCAGGGGTTCAGGTTTGGAAAAGATATAAGAGGTCAACTCATTAATGATTGATTTGAGAGAGATCGCTTTTTTTGGCTTCCTTCCAAGATCATTCTGTGATTTCAGATTACGCTATCCTTTCGATGTTTGTATATCCACTGTTTTTACTGTAGTCTGCATCAAAAGGAAGTGAGTCTAGGCAAAATTGGGGCCCCAAATGACTTACCAGCAAGGGCGGGGTATACGGCATTTGTTGGGTGAAACGTAACTTCGCCCCTCAGACTTCAACCAAAGCTTAGGATACCTAGGGGAGAAGTTTTTCTGACTAATAATCATGTTTTATTCTGGGTAATTTCATCTCCCTTCCAGGGGTTCAGGTTTGGAAAAGATATAAGAGGTCAACTCATTAATGATTGATTTGAGAGAGATCGCTTTTTTTGGCTTCCTTCCAAGATCATTCTGTGATTTCAGATTACGCTATCCTTTCGATGTTTGTATATCCACTGTTTTTACTGTAGTCTGCATCAAAAGGAAGTGAGTCTAGGCAAAATTGGGGCCCCAAATGACTTACCAGCAAGGGCGGGGTATACGGCATTTGTTGGGTGAAACGTAACTTCGCCCCTCAGACTTCAACCAAAGCTTAGGATACCTAGGGGAGAAGTTTTTCTGACTAATAATCATGTTTTATTCTGGGTAATTTCATCTCCCTTCCAGGGGTTCAGGTTTGGAAAAGATATAAGAGGTCAACTCATTAATGATTGATTTGAGAGAGATCGCTTTTTTTGGCTTCCTTCCAAGATCATTCTGTGATTTCAGATTACGCTATCCTTTCGATGTTTGTATATCCACTGTTTTTACTGTAGTCTGCATCAAAAGGAAGTGAGTCTAGGCAAAATTGGGGCCCCAAATGACTTACCAGCAAGGGCGGGGTATACGGCATTTGTTGGGTGAAACGTAACTTCGCCCCTCAGACTTCAACCAAAGCTTAGGATACCTAGGGGAGAAGTTTTTCTGACTAATAATCATGTTTTATTCTGGGTAATTTCATCTCCCTTCCAGGGGTTCAGGTTTGGAAAAGATATAAGAGGTCAACTCATTAATGATTGATTTGAGAGAGATCGCTTTTTTTGGCTTCCTTCCAAGATCATTCTGTGATTTCAGATTACGCTATCCTTTCGATGTTTGTATATCCACTGTTTTTACTGTAGTCTGCATCAAAAGGAAGTGAGTCTAGGCAAAATTGGGGCCCCAAATGACTTACCAGCAAGGGCGGGGTATACGGCATTTGTTGGGTGAAACGTAACTTCGCCCCTCAGACTTCAACCAAAGCTTAGGATATCTAGGGGAGAAGTTTTTCTGACTAATAAACATGTTTTATTCTGGGTAATTTCATCTCCCTTCCAGGGGTTCAGGTTTGGAAAAGATATAAGAGGTCAACTCATTAATGATTGATTTGAGAGAGATCGCTTTTTTTGGCTTCCATCCAAGATCATTCTGTGATTTCAGATTACGCTATCCTTTCGATGTTTGTATATCCACTGTTTTTACTGTAGTCTGCATCAAAAGGAAGTGAGTCTAGGCAAAATTGGGGCCCCAAATGACTTACCAGCAAGGGCGGGGTATACGGCATTTGTTGGGTGAAACGTAACTTCGCCCCTCAGACTTCAACCAAAGCTTAGGATATCTAGGGGAGAAGTTTTTCTGACTAATAAACATGTTTTATTCTGGGTAATTTCATCTCCCTTCCAGGGGTTCAGGTTTGGAAAAGATATAAGAGGTCAACTCATTAATGATTGATTTGAGAGAGATCGCTTTTTTTGGCTTCCTTCCAAGATCATTCTGTGATTTCAGATTACGCTATCCTTTCGATGTTTGTATATCCACTGTTTTTACTGTAGTCTGCATCAAAAGGAAGTGAGTCTAGGCAAAATTGGGGCCCCAAATGACTTACCAGCAAGGGCGGGGTATACGGCATTTGTTGGGTGAAACGTAACTTCGCCCCTCAGACTTCAACCAAAGCTTAGGATACCTAGGGGAGAAGTTTTTCTGACTAATAATCATGTTTTATTCTGGGTAATTTCATCTCCCTTCCAGGGGTTCAGGTTTGGAAAAGATATAAGAGGTCAACTCATTAATGATTGATTTGAGAGAGATCGCTTTTTTTGGCTTCCTTCCAAGATCATTCTGTGATTTCAGATTACGCTATCCTTTCGATGTTTGTATATCCACTGTTTTTACTGTAGTCTGCATCAAAAGGAAGTGAGTCTAGGCAAAATTGGGGCCCCAAATGACTTACCAGCAAGGGCGGGGTATACGGCATTTGTTGGGTGAAACGTAACTTCGCCCCTCAGACTTCAACCAAAGCTTAGGATACTTAGGGGAGAAGTTTTTCTGACTAATAAACATGTTTTATTCTGGGTAATTTCATCTCCCTTCCAGGGGTTCAGGTTTGGAAAAGATATAAGAGGTCAACTCATTAATGATTGATTTGAGAGAGATCGCTTTTTTTGGCTTCCTTCCAAGATCATTCTGTGATTTCAGATTACGCTATCCTTTCGATGTTTGTATATCCACTGTTTTTACTGTAGTCTGCATCAAAAGGAAGTGAGTCTAGGCAAAATTGGGGCCCCAAATGACTTACCAGCAAGGGCGGGGTATACGGCATTTGTTGGGTGAAACGTAACTTCGCCCCTCAGACTTCAACCAAAGCTTAGGATACTTAGGGGAGAAGTTTTTCTGACTAATAAACATGTTTTATTCTGGGTAATTTCATCTCCCTTCCAGGGGTTCAGGTTTGGAAAAGATATAAGAGGTCAACTCATTAATGATTGATTTGAGAGAGATCGCTTTTTTTGGCTTCCTTCCAAGATCATTCTGTGATTTCAGATTACGCTATCCTTTCGATGTTTGTATATCCACTGTTTTTACTGTAGTCTGCATCAAAAGGAAGTGAGTCTAGGCAAAATTGGGGCCCCAAATGACTTACCAGCAAGGGCGGGGTATACGGCATTTGTTGGGTGAAACGTAACTTCGCCCCTCAGACTTCAACCAAAGCTTAGGATACCTAGGGGAGAAGTTTTTCTGACTAATAATCATGTTTTATTCTGGGTAATTTCATCTCCCTTCCAGGGGTTCAGGTTTGGAAAAGATATAAGAGGTCAACTCATTAATGATTGATTTGAGAGAGATCGCTTTTTTTGGCTTCCTTCCAAGATCATTCTGTGATTTCAGATTACGCTATCCTTTCGATGTTTGTATATCCACTGTTTTTACTGTAGTCTGCATCAAAAGGAAGTGAGTCTAGGCAAAATTGGGGCCCCAAATGACTTACCAGCAAGGGCGGGGTATACGGCATTTGTTGGGTGAAACGTAACTTCGCCCCTCAGACTTCAACCAAAGCTTAGGATACCTAGGGGAGAAGTTTTTCTGACTAATAATCATGTTTTATTCTGGGTAATTTCATCTCCCTTCCAGGGGTTCAGGTTTGGAAAAGATATAAGAGGTCAACTCATTAATGATTGATTTGAGAGAGATCGCTTTTTTTGGCTTCCTTCCAAGATCATTCTGTGATTTCAGATTACGCTATCCTTTCGATGTTTGTATATCCACTGTTTTTACTGTAGTCTGCATCAAAAGGAAGTGAGTCTAGGCAAAATTGGGGCCCCAAATGACTTACCAGCAAGGGCGGGGTATACGGCATTTGTTGGGTGAAACGTAACTTCGCCCCTCAGACTTCAACCAAAGCTTAGGATATCTAGGGGAGAAGTTTTTCTGACTAATAAACATGTTTTATTCTGGGTAATTTCATCTCCCTTCCAGGGGTTCAGGTTTGGAAAAGATATAAGAGGTCAACTCATTAATGATTGATTTGAGAGAGATCGCTTTTTTTGGCTTCCATCCAAGATCATTCTGTGATTTCAGATTACGCTATCCTTTCGATGTTTGTATATCCACTGTTTTTACTGTAGTCTGCATCAAAAGGAAGTGAGTCTAGGCAAAATTGGGGCCCCAAATGACTTACCAGCAAGGGCGGGGTATACGGCATTTGTTGGGTGAAACGTAACTTCGCCCCTCAGACTTCAACCAAAGCTTAGGATATCTAGGGGAGAAGTTTTTCTGACTAATAAACATGTTTTATTCTGGGTAATTTCATCTCCCTTCCAGGGGTTCAGGTTTGGAAAAGATATAAGAGGTCAACTCATTAATGATTGATTTGAGAGAGATCGCTTTTTTTGGCTTCCTTCCAAGATCATTCTGTGATTTCAGATTACGCTATCCTTTCGATGTTTGTATATCCACTGTTTTTACTGTAGTCTGCATCAAAAGGAAGTGAGTCTAGGCAAAATTGGGGCCCCAAATGACTTACCAGCAAGGGCGGGGTATACGGCATTTGTTGGGTGAAACGTAACTTCGCCCCTCAGACTTCAACCAAAGCTTAGGATACCTAGGGGAGAAGTTTTTCTGACTAATAATCATGTTTTATTCTGGGTAATTTCATCTCCCTTCCAGGGGTTCAGGTTTGGAAAAGATATAAGAGGTCAACTCATTAATGATTGATTTGAGAGAGATCGCTTTTTTTGGCTTCCTTCCAAGATCATTCTGTGATTTCAGATTACGCTATCCTTTCGATGTTTGTATATCCACTGTTTTTACTGTAGTCTGCATCAAAAGGAAGTGAGTCTAGGCAAAATTGGGGCCCCAAATGACTTACCAGCAAGGGCGGGGTATACGGCATTTGTTGGGTGAAACGTAACTTCGCCCCTCAGACTTCAACCAAAGCTTAGGATACTTAGGGGAGAAGTTTTTCTGACTAATAAACATGTTTTATTCTGGGTAATTTCATCTCCCTTCCAGGGGTTCAGGTTTGGAAAAGATATAAGAGGTCAACTCATTAATGATTGATTTGAGAGAGATCGCTTTTTTTGGCTTCCTTCCAAGATCATTCTGTGATTTCAGATTACGCTATCCTTTCGATGTTTGTATATCCACTGTTTTTACTGTAGTCTGCATCAAAAGGAAGTGAGTCTAGGCAAAATTGGGGCCCCAAATGACTTACCAGCAAGGGCGGGGTATACGGCATTTGTTGGGTGAAACGTAACTTCGCCCCTCAGACTTCAACCAAAGCTTAGGATACTTAGGGGAGAAGTTTTTCTGACTAATAAACATGTTTTATTCTGGGTAATTTCATCTCCCTTCCAGGGGTTCAGGTTTGGAAAAGATATAAGAGGTCAACTCATTAATGATTGATTTGAGAGAGATCGCTTTTTTTGGCTTCCTTCCAAGATCATTCTGTGATTTCAGATTACGCTATCCTTTCGATGTTTGTATATCCACTGTTTTTACTGTAGTCTGCATCAAAAGGAAGTGAGTCTAGGCAAAATTGGGGCCCCAAATGACTTACCAGCAAGGGCTGGGTATACGGCATTTGTTGGGTGAAACGTAACTTCGCCCCTCAGACTTCAACCAAAGCTTAGGATACCTAGGGGAGAAGTTTTTCTGACTAATAAACATGTTTTATTCTGGGTAATTTCATCTCCCTTCCAGGGGTTCAGGTTTGGGAAAGATATAAGAGGTCAACTCATTAATGATTGATTTGAGAGAGATCGCTTTTTTTTGGCTTCCTTCCAAGATCATTCTGTGATTTCAGATTACGCTATCCTTTCGATGTTTGTATATCCACTGTTTTTACTGTAGTCTGCATCAAAAGGAAGTGAGTCTAGGCAAAATTGGGGCCCCAAATGACTTACCAGCAAGGGCGGGGTATACGGCATTTGTTGGGTGAAACGTAACTTCGCCCCTCAGACTTCAACCAAAGCTTAGGATACCTAGGGGAGAAGTTTTTCTGACTAATAATCATGTTTTATTCTGGGTAATTTCATCTCCCTTCCAGGGGTTCAGGTTTGGAAAAGATATAAGAGGTCAACTCATTAATGATTGATTTGAGAGAGATCGCTTTTTTTGGCTTCCTTCCAAGATCATTCTGTGATTTCAGATTACGCTATCCTTTCGATGTTTGTATATCCACTGTTTTTACTGTAGTCTGCATCAAAAGGAAGTGAGTCTAGGCAAAATTGGGGCCCCAAATGACTTACCAGCAAGGGCGGGGTATACGGCATTTGTTGGGTGAAACGTAACTTCGCCCCTCAGACTTCAACCAAAGCTTAGGATACCTAGGGGAGAAGTTTTTCTGACTAATAATCATGTTTTATTCTGGGTAATTTCATCTCCCTTCCAGGGGTTCAGGTTTGGAAAAGATATAAGAGGTCAACTCATTAATGATTGATTTGAGAGAGATCGCTTTTTTTGGCTTCCTTCCAAGATCATTCTGTGATTTCAGATTACGCTATCCTTTCGATGTTTGTATATCCACTGTTTTTACTGTAGTCTGCATCAAAAGGAAGTGAGTCTAGGCAAAATTGGGGCCCCAAATGACTTACCAGCAAGGGCGGGGTATACGGCATTTGTTGGGTGAAACGTAACTTCGCCCCTCAGACTTCAACCAAAGCTTAGGATACCTAGGGGAGAAGTTTTTCTGACTAATAATCATGTTTTATTCTGGGTAATTTCATCTCCCTTCCAGGGGTTCAGGTTTGGAAAAGATATAAGAGGTCAACTCATTAATGATTGATTTGAGAGAGATCGCTTTTTTTGGCTTCCTTCCAAGATCATTCTGTGATTTCAGATTACGCTATCCTTTCGATGTTTGTATATCCACTGTTTTTACTGTAGTCTGCATCAAAAGGAAGTGAGTCTAGGCGAAATTGGGGCCCCAAATGACTTACCAGCAAGGGCGGGGTATACGGCATTTGTTGGGTGAAACGTAACTTCGCCCCTAAGACTTCAACCAAAGCTTAGGATACCTAGGGGAGAAGTTTTTCTGACTAATAATCATGTTTTATTCTGGGTAATTTCATCTCCCTTCCAGGGGTTCAGGTTTGGAAAAGATATAAGAGGTCAACTCATTAATGATTGATTTGAGAGAGATCGCTTTTTTTGGCTTCCTTCCAAGATCATTCTGTGATTTCAGATTACGCTATCCTTTCGATGTTTGTATATCCACTGTTTTTACTGTAGTCTGCATCAAAAGGAAGTGAGTCTAGGCAAAATTGGGGCCCCAAATGACTTACCAGCAAGGGCGGGGTATACGGCATTTGTTGGGTGAAACGTAACTTCGCCCCTCAGACTTCAACCAAAGCTTAGGATACCTAGGGGAGAAGTTTTTCTGACTAATAATCATGTTTTATTCTGGGTAATTTCATCTCCCTTCCAGGGGTTCAGGTTTGGAAAAGATATAAGAGGTCAACTCATTAATGATTGATTTGAGAGAGATCGCTTTTTTTGGCTTCCTTCCAAGATCATTCTGTGATTTCAGATTACGCTATCCTTTCGATGTTTGTATATCCACTGTTTTTACTGTAGTCTGCATCAAAAGGAAGTGAGTCTAGGCAAAATTGGGGCCCCAAATGACTTACCAGCAAGGGCGGGGTATACGGCATTTGTTGGGTGAAACGTAACTTCGCCCCTCAGACTTCAACCAAAGCTTAGGATACCTAGGGGAGAAGTTTTTCTGACTAATAATCATGTTTTATTCTGGGTAATTTCATCTCCCTTCCAGGGGTTCAGGTTTGGAAAAGATATAAGAGGTCAACTCATTAATGATTGATTTGAGAGAGATCGCTTTTTTTGGCTTCCTTCCAAGATCATTCTGTGATTTCAGATTACGCTATCCTTTCGATGTTTGTATATCCACTGTTTTTACTGTAGTCTGCATCAAAAGGAAGTGAGTCTAGGCAAAATTGGGGCCCCAAATGACTTACCAGCAAGGGCGGGGTATACGGCATTTGTTGGGTGAAACGTAACTTCGCCCCTCAGACTTCAACCAAAGCTTAGGATACCTAGTAGAGAAGTTTTTCTGACTAATAAACATGTTTTATTCTGGGTAATTTCATCTCCCTTCCAGGGGTTCAGGTTTGGAAAAGATATAAGAGGTCAACTCATTAATGATTGATTTGAGAGAGATCGCTTTTTTTGGCTTCCTTCCAAGATCATTCTGTGATTTCAGATTAAGCTATCCTTTCTATGTTTGTATATCCACTGTTTTTACTGTAGTCTGCATCAAAAGGAAGTGAGTCTAGGCAAAATTGGGGCCCCAAATGACTTACCAGCAAGGGCTGGGTATACGGCATTTGTTGGGTGAAACGTAACTTCGCCCCTCAGACTTCAACCAAAGCTTAGGATACCTAGGGGAGAAGTTTTTCTGACTAATAATCATGTTTTATTCTGGGTAATTTCATCTCCCTTCCAGGGGTTCAGGTTTGGAAAAGATATAAGAGGTCAACTCATTAATGATTGATTTGAGAGAGATCGCTTTTTTTGGCTTCCTTCCAAGATCATTCTGTGATTTCAGATTACGCTATCCTTTCGATGTTTGTATATCCACTGTTTTTACTGTAGTCTGCATCAAAAGGAAGTGAGTCTAGGCAAAATTGGGGCCCCAAATGACTTACCAGCAAGGGCTGGGTATACGGCATTTGTTGGGTGAAACGTAACTTCGCCCCTCAGACTTCAACCAAAGCTTAGGATACCTAGGGGAGAAGTTTTTCTGACTAATAATCATGTTTTATTCTGGGTAATTTCATCTCCCTTCCAGGGGTTCAGGTTTGGAAAAGATATAAGAGGTCAACTCATTAATGATTGATTTGAGAGAGATCGCTTTTTTTGGCTTCCTTCCAAGATCATTCTGTGATTTCAGATTACGCTATCCTTTCGATGTTTGTATATCCACTGTTTTTACTGTAGTCTGCATCAAAAGGAAGTGAGTCTAGGCAAAATTGGGGCCCCAAATGACTTACCAGCAAGGGCGGGGTATACGGCATTTGTTGGGTGAAACGTAACTTCGCCCCTCAGACTTCAACCAAAGCTTAGGATACCTAGTAGGGAAGTTTTTCTGACTAATAAACATGTTTTATTCTGGGTAATTTCATCTCCCTTCCAGGGGTTCAGGTTTGGAAAAGATATAAGAGGTCAACTCATTAATGATTGATTTGAGAGAGATCGCTTTTTTTGGCTTCCTTCCAAGATCATTCTGTGATTTCAGATTAAGCTATCCTTTCTATGTTTGTATATCCACTGTTTTTACTGTAGTCTGCATCAAAAGGAAGTGAGTCTAGGCAAAATTGGGGCCCCAAATGACTTACCAGCAAGGGCTGGGTATACGGCATTTGTTGGGTGAAACGTAACTTCGCCCCTCAGACTTCAACCAAAGCTTAGGATACCTAGGGGAGAAGTTTTTCTGACTAATAAACATGTTTTATTCTGGGTAATTTCATCTCCCTTCCAGGGGTTCAGGTTTGGAAAAGATATAAGAGGTCAACTCATTAATGATTGATTTGAGAGAGATCGCTTTTTTTTGGCTTCCTTCCAAGATCATTCTGTGATTTCAGATTACGCTATCCTTTCGATGTTTGTATATCCACTGTTTTTACTGTAGTCTGCATCAAAAGGAAGTGAGTCTAGGCAAAATTGGGGCCCCAAATGACTTACCAGCAAGGGCGGGGTATACGGCATTTGTTGGGTGAAACGTAACTTCGCCCCTCAGACTTCAACCAAAGCTTAGGATACCTAGGGGAGAAGTTTTTCTGACTAATAATCATGTTTTATTCTGGGTAATTTCATCTCCCTTCCAGGGGTTCAGGTTTGGAAAAGATATAAGAGGTCAACTCATTAATGATTGATTTGAGAGAGATCGCTTTTTTTGGCTTCCTTCCAAGATCATTCTGTGATTTCAGATTACGCTATCCTTTCGATGTTTGTATATCCACTGTTTTTACTGTAGTCTGCATCAAAAGGAAGTGAGTCTAGGCAAAATTGGGGCCCCAAATGACTTACCAGCAAGGGCGGGGTATACGGCATTTGTTGGGTGAAACGTAACTTCGCCCCTCAGACTTCAACCAAAGCTTAGGATACCTAGGGGAGAAGTTTTTCTGACTAATAATCATGTTTTATTCTGGGTAATTTCATCTCCCTTCCAGGGGTTCAGGTTTGGAAAAGATATAAGAGGTCAACTCATTAATGATTGATTTGAGAGAGATCGCTTTTTTTGGCTTCCTTCCAAGATCATTCTGTGATTTCAGATTACGCTATCCTTTCGATGTTTGTATATCCACTGTTTTTACTGTAGTCTGCATCAAAAGGAAGTGAGTCTAGGCAAAATTGGGGCCCCAAATGACTTACCAGCAAGGGCGGGGTATACGGCATTTGTTGGGTGAAACGTAACTTCGCCCCTCAGACTTCAACCAAAGCTTAGGATACCTAGGGGAGAAGTTTTTCTGACTAATAATCATGTTTTATTCTGGGTAATTTCATCTCCCTTCCAGGGGTTCAGGTTTGGAAAAGATATAAGAGGTCAACTCATTAATGATTGATTTGAGAGAGATCGCTTTTTTTGGCTTCCTTCCAAGATCATTCTGTGATTTCAGATTACGCTATCCTTTCGATGTTTGTATATCCACTGTTTTTACTGTAGTCTGCATCAAAAGGAAGTGAGTCTAGGCAAAATTGGGGCCCCAAATGACTTACCAGCAAGGGCGGGGTATACGGCATTTGTTGGGTGAAACGTAACTTCGCCCCTCAGACTTCAACCAAAGCTTAGGATACCTAGGGGAGAAGTTTTTCTGACTAATAATCATGTTTTATTCTGGGTAATTTCATCTCCCTTCCAGGGGTTCAGGTTTGGAAAAGATATAAGAGGTCAACTCATTAATGATTGATTTGAGAGAGATCGCTTTTTTTGGCTTCCTTCCAAGATCATTCTGTGATTTCAGATTACGCTATCCTTTCGATGTTTGTATATCCACTGTTTTTACTGTAGTCTGCATCAAAAGGAAGTGAGTCTAGGCAAAATTGGGGCCCCAAATGACTTACCAGCAAGGGCTGGGTATACGGCATTTGTTGGGTGAAACGTAACTTCGCCCCTCAGACTTCAACCAAAGCTTAGGATACCTAGTAGAGAAGTTTTTCTGACTAATAAACATGTTTTATTCTGGGTAATTTCATCTCCCTTCCAGGGGTTCAGGTTTGGAAAAGATATAAGAGGTCAACTCATTAATGATTGATTTGAGAGAGATCGCTTTTTTTGGCTTCCTTCCAAGATCATTCTGTGATTTCAGATTAAGCTATCCTTTCTATGTTTGTATATCCACTGTTTTTACTGTAGTCTGCATCAAAAGGAAGTGAGTCTAGGCAAAATTGGGGCCCCAAATGACTTACCAGCAAGGGCTGGGTATACGGCATTTGTTGGGTGAAACGTAACTTCGCCCCTCAGACTTCAACCAAAGCTTAGGATACTTAGGGGAGAAGTTTTTCTGACTAATAAACATGTTTTATTCTGGGTAATTTCATCTCCCTTCCAGGGGTTCAGGTTTGGAAAAGATATAAGAGGTCAACTCATTAATGATTGATTTGAGAGAGATCGCTTTTTTTGGCTTCCTTCCAAGATCATTCTGTGATTTCAGATTACGCTATCCTTTCGATGTTTGTATATCCACTGTTTTTACTGTAGTCTGCATCAAAAGGAAGTGAGTCTAGGCAAAATTGGGGCCCCAAATGACTTACCAGCAAGGGCTGGGTATACGGCATTTGTTGGGTGAAACGTAACTTCGCCCCTCAGACTTCAACCAAAGCTTAGGATACTTAGGGGAGAAGTTTTTCTGACTAATAAACATGTTTTATTCTGGGTAATTTCATCTCCCTTCCAGGGGTTCAGGTTTGGAAAAGATATAAGAGGTCAACTCATTAATGATTGATTTGAGAGAGATCGCTTTTTTTGGCTTCCTTCCAAGATCATTCTGTGATTTCAGATTACGCTATCCTTTCGATGTTTGTATATCCACTGTTTTTACTGTAGTCTGCATCAAAATGAAGTGAGTCTAGGCAAAATTGGGGCCCCAAATGACTTACCAGCAAGGGCTGGGTATACGGCATTTGTTGGGTGAAACGTAACTTCGCCCCTCAGACTTCAACCAAAGCTTAGGATACTTAGGGGAGAAGTTTTTCTGACTAATAAACATGTTTTATTCTGGGTAATTTCATCTCCCTTCCAGGGGTTCAGGTTTGGAAAAGATATAAGAGGTCAACTCATTAATGATTGATTTGAGAGAGATCGCTTTTTTTGGCTTCCTTCCAAGATCATTCTGTGATTTCAGATTACGCTATCCTTTCGATGTTTGTATATCCACTGTTTTTACTGTAGTCTGCATCAAAATGAAGTGAGTCTAGGCAAAATTGGGGCCCCAAATGACTTACCAGCAAGGGCTGGGTATACGGCATTTGTTGGGTGAAACGTAACTTCGCCCCTCAGACTTCAACCAAAGCTTAGGATACCTAGGGGAGAAGTTTTTCTGACTAATAAACATGTTTTATTCTGGGTAATTTCATCTCCCTTCCAGGGGTTCAGGTTTGGGAAAGATATAAGAGGTCAACTCATTAATGATTGATTTGAGAGAGATCGCTTTTTTTTGGCTTCCTTCCAAGATAATTCTGTGATTTCAGATTACGCTATCCTTTCGATGTTTGTATATCCACTGTTTTTACTGTAGTCTGCATCAAAAGGAAGTGAGTCTAGGCAAAATTGGGGCCCCAAATGACTTACCAGCAAGGGCGGGGTATACGGCATTTGTTGGGTGAAACGTAACTTCGCCCCTTAGACTTGAACCAAAGCTTAGGATACCTAGGGGAGAAGTTTTTCTGACTAATAAACATGTTTTATTCTGGGTAATTTCATCTCCCTTCCAGGGGTTCAGGTTTGGAAAAGATATAAGAGGTCAACTCATTAATGATTGATTTGAGAGAGATCGCTTTTTTTGGCTTCCTTCCAAGATCATTCTGTGATTTCAGATTACGCTATCCTTTCGATGTTTGTATATCCACTGTTTTTACTGTAGTCTGCATCAAAAGGAAGTGAGTCTAGGCAAAATTGGGGCCCCAAATGACTTACCAGCAAGGGCTGGGTATACGGCATTTGTTGGGTGAAACGTAACTTCGCCCCTCAGACTTCAACCAAAGCTTAGGATACTTAGGGGAGAAGTTTTTCTGACTAATAAACATGTTTTATTCTGGGTAATTTCATCTCCCTTCCAGGGGTTCAGGTTTGGAAAAGATATAAGAGGTCAACTCATTAATGATTGATTTGAGAGAGATCGCTTTTTTTGGCTTCCTTCCAAGATCATTCTGTGATTTCAGATTACGCTATCCTTTCGATGTTTGTATATCCACTGTTTTTACTGTAGTCTGCATCAAAATGAAGTGAGTCTAGGCAAAATTGGGGCCCCAAATGACTTACCAGCAAGGGCTGGGTATACGGCATTTGTTGGGTGAAACGTAACTTCGCCCCTCAGACTTCAACCAAAGCTTAGGATACCTAGGGGAGAAGTTTTTCTGACTAATAAACATGTTTTATTCTGGGTAATTTCATCTCCCTTCCAGGGGTTCAGGTTTGGGAAAGATATAAGAGGTCAACTCATTAATGATTGATTTGAGAGAGATCGCTTTTTTTTGGCTTCCTTCCAAGATAATTCTGTGATTTCAGATTACGCTATCCTTTCGATGTTTGTATATCCACTGTTTTTACTGTAGTCTGCATCAAAAGGAAGTGAGTCTAGGCAAAATTGGGGCCCCAAATGACTTACCAGCAAGGGCGGGGTATACGGCATTTGTTGGGTGAAACGTAACTTCGCCCCTTAGACTTGAACCAAAGCTTAGGATACCTAGGGGAGAAGTTTTTCTGACTAATAAACATGTTTTATTCTGGGTAATTTCATCTCCCTTCCAGGGGTTCAGGTTTGGAAAAGATATAAGAGGTCAACTCATTAATGATTGATTTGAGAGAGATCGCTTTTTTTGGCTTCCTTCCAAGATCATTCTGTGATTTCAGATTACGCTATCCTTTCGATGTTTGTATATCCACTGTTTTTACTGTAGTCTGCATCAAAATGAAGTGAGTCTAGGCAAAATTGGGGCCCCAAATGACTTACCAGCAAGGGCTGGGTATACGGCATTTGTTGGGTGAAACGTAACTTCGCCCCTCAGACTTCAACCAAAGCTTAGGATACTTAGGGGAGAAGTTTTTCTGACTAATAAACATGTTTTATTCTGGGTAATTTCATCTCCCTTCCAGGGGTTCAGGTTTGGAAAAGATATAAGAGGTCAACTCATTAATGATTGATTTGAGAGAGATCGCTTTTTTTGGCTTCCTTCCAAGATCATTCTGTGATTTCAGATTACGCTATCCTTTCGATGTTTGTATATCCACTGTTTTTACTGTAGTCTGCATCAAAATGAAGTGAGTCTAGGCAAAATTGGGGCCCCAAATGACTTACCAGCAAGGGCTGGGTATACGGCATTTGTTGGGTGAAACGTAACTTCGCCCCTCAGACTTCAACCAAAGCTTAGGATACCTAGGGGAGAAGTTTTTCTGACTAATAAACATGTTTTATTCTGGGTAATTTCATCTCCCTTCCAGGGGTTCAGGTTTGGGAAAGATATAAGAGGTCAACTCATTAATGATTGATTTGAGAGAGATCGCTTTTTTTTTTGGCTTCCTTCCAAGATCATTCTGTGATTTCAGATTACGCTATCCTTTCGATGTTTGTATATCCACTGTTTTTACTGTAGTCTGCATCAAAAGGAAGTGAGTCTAGGCAAAATTGGGGCCCCAAATGACTTACCAGCAAGGGCTGGGTATACGGCATTTGTTGGGTGAAACGTAACTTCGCCCCTCAGACTTCAACCAAAGCTTAGGATACTTAGGGGAGAAGTTTTTCTGACTAATAAACATGTTTTATTCTGGGTAATTTCATCTCCCTTCCAGGGGTTCAGGTTTGGAAAAGATATAAGAGGTCAACTCATTAATGATTGATTTGAGAGAGATCGCTTTTTTTGGCTTCCTTCCAAGATCATTCTGTGATTTCAGATTACGCTATCCTTTCGATGTTTGTATATCCACTGTTTTTACTGTAGTCTGCATCAAAATGAAGTGAGTCTAGGCAAAATTGGGGCCCCAAATGACTTACCAGCAAGGGCTGGGTATACGGCATTTGTTGGGTGAAACGTAACTTCGCCCCTCAGACTTCAACCAAAGCTTAGGATACTTAGGGGAGAAGTTTTTCTGACTAATAAACATGTTTTATTCTGGGTAATTTCATCTCCCTTCCAGGGGTTCAGGTTTGGAAAAGATATAAGAGGTCAACTCATTAATGATTGATTTGAGAGAGATCGCTTTTTTTGGCTTCCTTCCAAGATCATTCTGTGATTTCAGATTACGCTATCCTTTCGATGTTTGTATATCCACTGTTTTTACTGTAGTCTGCATCAAAATGAAGTGAGTCTAGGCAAAATTGGGGCCCCAAATGACTTACCAGCAAGGGCTGGGTATACGGCATTTGTTGGGTGAAACGTAACTTCGCCCCTCAGACTTCAACCAAAGCTTAGGATACTTAGGGGAGAAGTTTTTCTGACTAATAAACATGTTTCATTCTGGGTAATCTTATCTCCCTTCCAGGGGTTCAGGTTTGGAAAAGATATAAGAGGTCAACTCATTAATGATTGATTTGAGAGAGATCGCTTTTTTTGGCTTCCTTCCAAGATCATTCTGTGATTTCAGATTACGCTATCCTTTCGATGTTTGTATATCCACTGTTTTTACTGTAGTCTGCATCAAAAGGAAGTGAGTCTAGGCAAAATTGGGGCCCCAAATGACTTACCAGCAAGGGCTGGGTATACGGCATTTGTTGGGTGAAACGTAACTTCGCCCCTCAGACTTCAACCAAAGCTTAGGATACTTAGGGGAGAAGTTTTTCTGACTAATAAACATGTTTTATTCTGGGTAATTTCATCTCCCTTCCAGGGGTTCAGGTTTGGAAAAGATATAAGAGGTCAACTCATTAATGATTGATTTGAGAGAGATCGCTTTTTTTGGCTTCCTTCCAAGATCATTCTGTGATTTCAGATTACGCTATCCTTTCGATGTTTGTATATCCACTGTTTTTACTGTAGTCTGCATCAAAATGAAGTGAGTCTAGGCAAAATTGGGGCCCCAAATGACTTACCAGCAAGGGCTGGGTATACGGCATTTGTTGGGTGAAACGTAACTTCGCCCCTCAGACTTCAACCAAAGCTTAGGATACTTAGGGGAGAAGTTTTTCTGACTAATAAACATGTTTCATTCTGGGTAATCTTATCTCCCTTCCAGGGGTTCAGGTTTGGAAAAGATATAAGAGGTCAACTCATTAATGATTGATTTGAGAGAGATCGCTTTTTTTGGCTTCCTTCCAAGATCATTCTGTGATTTCAGATTACGCTATCCTTTCGATGTTTGTATATCCACTGTTTTTACTGTAGTCTGCATCAAAAGGAAGTGAGTCTAGGCAAAATTGGGGCCCCAAATGACTTACCAGCAAGGGCTGGGTATACGGCATTTGTTGGGTGAAACGTAACTTCGCCCCTCAGACTTCAACCAAAGCTTAGGATACTTAGGGGAGAAGTTTTTCTGACTAATAAACATGTTTTATTCTGGGTAATTTCATCTCCCTTCCAGGGGTTCAGGTTTGGAAAAGATATAAGAGGTCAACTCATTAATGATTGATTTGAGAGAGATCGCTTTTTTTGGCTTCCTTCCAAGATCATTCTGTGATTTCAGATTACGCTATCCTTTCGATGTTTGTATATCCACTGTTTTTACTGTAGTCTGCATCAAAATGAAGTGAGTCTAGGCAAAATTGGGGCCCCAAATGACTTACCAGCAAGGGCTGGGTATACGGCATTTGTTGGGTGAAACGTAACTTCGCCCCTCAGACTTCAACCAAAGCTTAGGATACTTAGGGGAGAAGTTTTTCTGACTAATAAACATGTTTTATTCTGGGTAATTTCATCTCCCTTCCAGGGGTTCAGGTTTGGAAAAGATATAAGAGGTCAACTCATTAATGATTGATTTGAGAGAGATCGCTTTTTTTGGCTTCCTTCCAAGATCATTCTGTGATTTCAGATTACGCTATCCTTTCGATGTTTGTATATCCACTGTTTTTACTGTAGTCTGCATCAAAATGAAGTGAGTCTAGGCAAAATTGGGGCCCCAAATGACTTACCAGCAAGGGCTGGGTATACGGCATTTGTTGGGTGAAACGTAACTTCGCCCCTCAGACTTCAACCAAAAGCTTAGGATACTTAGGGGAGAAGTTTTTCTGACTAATAAACATGTTTCATTCTGGGTAATCTTATCTCCCTTCCAGGGGTTCAGGTTTGGAAAAGATATAAGAGGTCAACTCATTAATGATTGATTTGAGAGAGATCGCTTTTTTTGGCTTCCTTCCAAGATCATTCTGTGATTTCAGATTACGCTATCCTTTCGATGTTTGTATATCCACTGTTTTTACTGTAGTCTGCATCAAAACGAAGTGAGTCTAGGCAAAATTGGGGCCCCAAATGACTTACCAGCAAGGGCGGGGTATACGGCATTTGTTGGGTGAAACGTAACTTCGCCCCTCAGACTTCAACCAAAGCTTAGGATACCTAGGGGAGAAGTTTTTCTGACTAATAAACATGTTTTATTCTGGGTAATTTCATCTCCCTTCCAGGGGTTCAGGTTTGGGAAAGATATAAGAGGTCAACTCATTAATGATTGATTTGAGAGAGATCGCTTTTTTTTGGCTTCCTTCCAAGATCATTCTGTGATTTCAGATTACGCTATCCTTTCGATGTTTGTATATCCACTGTTTTTACTGTAGTCTGCATCAAAAGAAAGTGAGTCTAGGCAAAATTGGGGCCCCAAATGACTTACCAGCAAGGGCGGGGTATACGGCATTTGTTGGGTGAAACGTAACTTCGCCCCTTAGACTTGAACCAAAGCTTAGGATACCTAGGGGAGAAGTTTTTCTGACTAATAAACATGTTTTATTCTGGGTAATTTCATCTCCCTTCCAGGGGTTCAGGTTTGGAAAAGATATAAGAGGTCAACTCATTAATGATTGATTTGAGAGAGATCGCTTTTTTTGGCTTCCTTCCAAGATCATTCTGTGATTTCAGATTACGCTATCCTTTCGATGTTTGTATATCCACTGTTTTTACTGTAGTCTGCATCAAAAGGAAGTGAGTCTAGGCAAAATTGGGGCCCCAAATGACTTACCAGCAAGGGCGGGGTATACGGCATTTGTTGGGTGAAACGTAACTTCGCCCCTTAGACTTGAACCAAAGCTTAGGATACCTAGGGGAGAAGTTTTTCTGACTAATAAACATGTTTTATTCTGGGTAATTTCATCTCCCTTCCAGGGGTTCAGGTTTGGAAAAGATATAAGAGGTCAACTCATTAATGATTGATTTGAGAGAGATCGCTTTTTTTGGCTTCCTTCCAAGATCATTCTGTGATTTCAGATTACGCTATCCTTTCGATGTTTGTATATCCACTGTTTTTACTGTAGTCTGCATCAAAAGGAAGTGAGTCTAGGCAAAATTGGGGCCCCAAATGACTTACCAGCAAGGGCTGGGTATACGGCATTTGTTGGGTGAAACGTAACTTCGCCCCTCAGACTTCAACCAAAGCTTAGGATACTTAGGGGAGAAGTTTTTCTGACTAATAAACATGTTTTATTCTGGGTAATTTCATCTCCCTTCCAGGGGTTCAGGTTTGGAAAAGATATAAGAGGTCAACTCATTAATGATTGATTTGAGAGAGATCGCTTTTTTTGGCTTCCTTCCAAGATCATTCTGTGATTTCAGATTACGCTATCCTTTCGATGTTTGTATATCCACTGTTTTTACTGTAGTCTGCATCAAAAGGAAGTGAGTCTAGGCAAAATTGGGGCCCCAAATGACTTACCAGCAAGGGCTGGGTATACGGCATTTGTTGGGTGAAACGTAACTTCGCCCCTCAGACTTCAACCAAAGCTTAGGATACTTAGGGGAGAAGTTTTTCTGACTAATAAACATGTTTTATTCTGGGTAATTTCATCTCCCTTCCAGGGGTTCAGGTTTGGAAAAGATATAAGAGGTCAACTCATTAATGATTGATTTGAGAGAGATCGCTTTTTTTGGCTTCCTTCCAAGATCATTCTGTGATTTCAGATTACGCTATCCTTTCGATGTTTGTATATCCACTGTTTTTACTGTAGTCCGCATCAAAAGGAAGTGAGTCTAGGCAAAATTGGGGCCCCAAATGACTTACCAGCAAGGGCGGGGTATACGGCATTTGTTGGGTGAAACGTAACTTCGCCCCTTAGACTTGAACCAAAGCTTAGGATACCTAGGGGAGAAGTTTTTCTGACTAATAAACATGTTTTATTCTGGGTAATTTCATCTCCCTTCCAGGGGTTCAGGTTTGGAAAAGATATAAGAGGTCAACTCATTAATGATTGATTTGAGAGAGATCGCTTTTTTTGGCTTCCTTCCAAGATCATTCTGTGATTTCAGATTACGCTATCCTTTCGATGTTTGTATATCCACTGTTTTTACTGTAGTCTGCATCAAAAGGAAGTGAGTCTAGGCAAAATTGGGGCCCCAAATGACTTACCAGCAAGGGCTGGGTATACGGCATTTGTTGGGTGAAACGTAACTTCGCCCCTCAGACTTCAACCAAAGCTTAGGATACTTAGGGGAGAAGTTTTTCTGACTAATAAACATGTTTTATTCTGGGTAATTTCATCTCCCTTCCAGGGGTTCAGGTTTGGAAAAGATATAAGAGGTCAACTCATTAATGATTGATTTGAGAGAGATCGCTTTTTTTGGCTTCCTTCCAAGATCATTCTGTGATTTCAGATTACGCTATCCTTTCGATGTTTGTATATCCACTGTTTTTACTGTAGTCCGCATCAAAAGGAAGTGAGTCTAGGCAAAATTGGGGCCCCAAATGACTTACCAGCAAGGGCGGGGTATACGGCATTTGTTGGGTGAAACGTAACTTCGCCCCTTAGACTTGAACCAAAGCTTAGGATACCTAGGGGAGAAGTTTTTCTGACTAATAAACATGTTTTATTCTGGGTAATTTCATCTCCCTTCCAGGGGTTCAGGTTTGGAAAAGATATAAGAGGTCAACTCATTAATGATTGATTTGAGAGAGATCGCTTTTTTTGGCTTCCTTCCAAGATCATTCTGTGATTTCAGATTACGCTATCCTTTCGATGTTTGTATATCCACTGTTTTTACTGTAGTCTGCATCAAAAGGAAGTGAGTCTAGGCAAAATTGGGGCCCCAAATGACTTACCAGCAAGGGCTGGGTATACGGCATTTGTTGGGTGAAACGTAACTTCGCCCCTCAGACTTCAACCAAAGCTTAGGATACTTAGGGGAGAAGTTTTTCTGACTAATAAACATGTTTTATTCTGGGTAATTTCATCTCCCTTCCAGGGGTTCAGGTTTGGAAAAGATATAAGAGGTCAACTCATTAATGATTGATTTGAGAGAGATCGCTTTTTTTGGCTTCCTTCCAAGATCATTCTGTGATTTCAGATTACGCTATCCTTTCGATGTTTGTATATCCACTGTTTTTACTGTAGTCTGCATCAAAAGGAAGTGAGTCTAGGCAAAATTGGGGCCCCAAATGACTTACCAGCAAGGGCTGGGTATACGGCATTTGTTGGGTGAAACGTAACTTCGCCCCTCAGACTTCAACCAAAGCTTAGGATACTTAGGGGAGAAGTTTTTCTGACTAATAAACATGTTTTATTCTGGGTAATTTCATCTCCCTTCCAGGGGTTCAGGTTTGGAAAAGATATAAGAGGTCAACTCATTAATGATTGATTTGAGAGAGATCGCTTTTTTTGGCTTCCTTCCAAGATCATTCTGTGATTTCAGATTACGCTATCCTTTCGATGTTTGTATATCCACTGTTTTTACTGTAGTCTGCATCAAAATGAAGTGAGTCTAGGCAAAATTGGGGCCCCAAATGACTTACCAGCAAGGGCTGGGTATACGGCATTTGTTGGGTGAAACGTAACTTCGCCCCTCAGACTTCAACCAAAGCTTAGGATACCTAGGGGAGAAGTTTTTCTGACTAATAAACATGTTTTATTCTGGGTAATTTCATCTCCCTTCCAGGGGTTCAGGTTTGGGAAAGATATAAGAGGTCAACTCATTAATGATTGATTTGAGAGAGATCGCTTTTTTTTGGCTTCCTTCCAAGATAATTCTGTGATTTCAGATTACGCTATCCTTTCGATGTTTGTATATCCACTGTTTTTACTGTAGTCTGCATCAAAAGGAAGTGAGTCTAGGCAAAATTGGGGCCCCAAATGACTTACCAGCAAGGGCGGGGTATACGGCATTTGTTGGGTGAAACGTAACTTCGCCCCTTAGACTTGAACCAAAGCTTAGGATACCTAGGGGAGAAGTTTTTCTGACTAATAAACATGTTTTATTCTGGGTAATTTCATCTCCCTTCCAGGGGTTCAGGTTTGGAAAAGATATAAGAGGTCAACTCATTAATGATTGATTTGAGAGAGATCGCTTTTTTTGGCTTCCTTCCAAGATCATTCTGTGATTCCAGATTACGCTATCCTTTCGATGTTTGTATATCCACTGTTTTTACTGTAGTCTGCATCAAAAGGAAGTGAGTCTAGGCAAAATTGGGGCCCCAAATGACTTACCAGCAAGGGCTGGGTATACGGCATTTGTTGGGTGAAACGTAACTTCGCCCCTCAGACTTCAACCAAAGCTTAGGATACTTAGGGGAGAAGTTTTTCTGACTAATAAACATGTTTTATTCTGGGTAATTTCATCTCCCTTCCAGGGGTTCAGGTTTGGAAAAGATATAAGAGGTCAACTCATTAATGATTGATTTGAGAGAGATCGCTTTTTTTGGCTTCCTTCCAAGATCATTCTGTGATTTCAGATTACGCTATCCTTTCGATGTTTGTATATCCACTGTTTTTACTGTAGTCTGCATCAAAAGGAAGTGAGTCTAGGCAAAATTGGGGCCCCAAATGACTTACCAGCAAGGGCTGGGTATACGGCATTTGTTGGGTGAAACGTAACTTCGCCCCTCAGACTTCAACCAAAGCTTAGGATACTTAGGGGAGAAGTTTTTCTGACTAATAAACATGTTTTATTCTGGGTAATTTCATCTCCCTTCCAGGGGTTCAGGTTTGGAAAAGATATAAGAGGTCAACTCATTAATGATTGATTTGAGAGAGATCGCTTTTTTTGGCTTCCTTCCAAGATCATTCTGTGATTTCAGATTACGCTATCCTTTCGATGTTTGTATATCCACTGTTTTTACTGTAGTCTGCATCAAAAGGAAGTGAGTCTAGGCAAAATTGGGGCCCCAAATGACTTACCAGCAAGGGCTGGGTATACGGCATTTGTTGGGTGAAACGTAACTTCGCCCCTCAGACTTCAACCAAAGCTTAGGATACTTAGGGGAGAAGTTTTTCTGACTAATAAACATGTTTTATTCTGGGTAATTTCATCTCCCTTCCAGGGGTTCAGGTTTGGAAAAGATATAAGAGGTCAACTCATTAATGATTGATTTGAGAGAGATCGCTTTTTTTGGCTTCCTTCCAAGATCATTCTGTGATTTCAGATTACGCTATCCTTTCGATGTTTGTATATCCACTGTTTTTACTGTAGTCTGCATCAAAAGGAAGTGAGTCTAGGCAAAATTGGGGCCCCAAATGACTTACCAGCAAGGGCTGGGTATACGGCATTTGTTGGGTGAAACGTAACTTCGCCCCTCAGACTTCAACCAAAGCTTAGGATACTTAGGGGAGAAGTTTTTCTGACTAATAAACATGTTTTATTCTGGGTAATTTCATCTCCCTTCCAGGGGTTCAGGTTTGGAAAAGATATAAGAGGTCAACTCATTAATGATTGATTTGAGAGAGATCGCTTTTTTTGGCTTCCTTCCAAGATCATTCTGTGATTTCAGATTACGCTATCCTTTCGATGTTTGTATATCCACTGTTTTTACTGTAGTCTGCATCAAAATGAAGTGAGTCTAGGCAAAATTGGGGCCCCAAATGACTTACCAGCAAGGGCTGGGTATACGGCATTTGTTGGGTGAAACGTAACTTCGCCCCTCAGACTTCAACCAAAGCTTAGGATACCTAGGGGAGAAGTTTTTCTGACTAATAAACATGTTTTATTCTGGGTAATTTCATCTCCCTTCCAGGGGTTCAGGTTTGGGAAAGATATAAGAGGTCAACTCATTAATGATTGATTTGAGAGAGATCGCTTTTTTTTGGCTTCCTTCCAAGATAATTCTGTGATTTCAGATTACGCTATCCTTTCGATGTTTGTATATCCACTGTTTTTACTGTAGTCTGCATCAAAAGGAAGTGAGTCTAGGCAAAATTGGGGCCCCAAATGACTTACCAGCAAGGGCGGGGTATACGGCATTTGTTGGGTGAAACGTAACTTCGCCCCTTAGACTTGAACCAAAGCTTAGGATACCTAGGGGAGAAGTTTTTCTGACTAATAAACATGTTTTATTCTGGGTAATTTCATCTCCCTTCCAGGGGTTCAGGTTTGGAAAAGATATAAGAGGTCAACTCATTAATGATTGATTTGAGAGAGATCGCTTTTTTTGGCTTCCTTCCAAGATCATTCTGTGATTTCAGATTACGCTATCCTTTCGATGTTTGTATATCCACTGTTTTTACTGTAGTCTGCATCAAAATGAAGTGAGTCTAGGCAAAATTGGGGCCCCAAATGACTTACCAGCAAGGGCTGGGTATACGGCATTTGTTGGGTGAAACGTAACTTCGCCCCTCAGACTTCAACCAAAGCTTAGGATACTTAGGGGAGAAGTTTTTCTGACTAATAAACATGTTTTATTCTGGGTAATTTCATCTCCCTTCCAGGGGTTCAGGTTTGGAAAAGATATAAGAGGTCAACTCATTAATGATTGATTTGAGAGAGATCGCTTTTTTTGGCTTCCTTCCAAGATCATTCTGTGATTTCAGATTACGCTATCCTTTCGATGTTTGTATATCCACTGTTTTTACTGTAGTCTGCATCAAAATGAAGTGAGTCTAGGCAAAATTGGGGCCCCAAATGACTTACCAGCAAGGGCTGGGTATACGGCATTTGTTGGGTGAAACGTAACTTCGCCCCTCAGACTTCAACCAAAGCTTAGGATACCTAGGGGAGAAGTTTTTCTGACTAATAAACATGTTTTATTCTGGGTAATTTCATCTCCCTTCCAGGGGTTCAGGTTTGGGAAAGATATAAGAGGTCAACTCATTAATGATTGATTTGAGAGAGATCGCTTTTTTTTGGCTTCCTTCCAAGATAATTCTGTGATTTCAGATTACGCTATCCTTTCGATGTTTGTATATCCACTGTTTTTACTGTAGTCTGCATCAAAAGGAAGTGAGTCTAGGCAAAATTGGGGCCCCAAATGACTTACCAGCAAGGGCGGGGTATACGGCATTTGTTGGGTGAAACGTAACTTCGCCCCTTAGACTTGAACCAAAGCTTAGGATACCTAGGGGAGAAGTTTTTCTGACTAATAAACATGTTTTATTCTGGGTAATTTCATCTCCCTTCCAGGGGTTCAGGTTTGGAAAAGATATAAGAGGTCAACTCATTAATGATTGATTTGAGAGAGATCGCTTTTTTTGGCTTCCTTCCAAGATCATTCTGTGATTTCAGATTACGCTATCCTTTCGATGTTTGTATATCCACTGTTTTTACTGTAGTCTGCATCAAAATGAAGTGAGTCTAGGCAAAATTGGGGCCCCAAATGACTTACCAGCAAGGGCTGGGTATACGGCATTTGTTGGGTGAAACGTAACTTCGCCCCTCAGACTTCAACCAAAGCTTAGGATACTTAGGGGAGAAGTTTTTCTGACTAATAAACATGTTTTATTCTGGGTAATTTCATCTCCCTTCCAGGGGTTCAGGGTTTGGAAAAGATATAAGAGGTCAACTCATTAATGATTGATTTGAGAGAGATCGCTTTTTTTGGCTTCCTTCCAAGATCATTCTGTGATTTCAGATTACGCTATCCTTTCGATGTTTGTATATCCACTGTTTTTACTGTAGTCTGCATCAAAATGAAGTGAGTCTAGGCAAAATTGGGGCCCCAAATGACTTACCAGCAAGGGCTGGGTATACGGCATTTGTTGGGTGAAACGTAACTTCGCCCCTCAGACTTCAACCAAAGCTTAGGATACCTAGGGGAGAAGTTTTTCTGACTAATAAACATGTTTTATTCTGGGTAATTTCATCTCCCTTCCAGGGGTTCAGGTTTGGAAAAGATATAAGAGGTCAACTCATTAATGATTGATTTGAGAGAGATCGCTTTTTTGGCTTCCTTCCAAGATCATTCTGTGATTTCAGATTACGCTATCCTTTCGATGTTTGTATATCCACTGTTTTTACTGTAGTCTGCATCAAAATGAAGTGAGTCTAGGCAAAATTGGGGCCCCAAATGACTTACCAGCAAGGGCTGGGTATACGGCATTTGTTGGGTGAAACGTAACTTCGCCCCTCAGACTTCAACCAAAGCTTAGGATACCTAGGGGAGAAGTTTTTCTGACTAATAAACATGTTTTATTCTGGGTAATTTCATCTCCCTTCCAGGGGTTCAGGTTTGGGAAAGATATAAGAGGTCAACTCATTAATGATTGATTTGAGAGAGATCGCTTTTTTTTTTGGCTTCCTTCCAAGATCATTCTGTGATTTCAGATTACGCTATCCTTTCGATGTTTGTATATCCACTGTTTTTACTGTAGTCTGCATCAAAAGGAAGTGAGTCTAGGCAAAATTGGGGCCCCAAATGACTTACCAGCAAGGGCTGGGTATACGGCATTTGTTGGGTGAAACGTAACTTCGCCCTCAGACTTCAACCAAAGCTTAGGATACCTAGGGGAGAAGTTTTTCTGACTAATAAACATGTTTTATTCTGGGTAATTTCATCTCCCTTCCAGGGGTTCAGGTTTGGGAAAGATATAAGAGGTCAACTCATTAATGATTGATTTGAGAGAGATCGCTTTTTTTTTTGGCTTCCTTCCAAGATCATTCTGTGATTTCAGATTACGCTATCCTTTCGATGTTTGTATATCCACTGTTTTTACTGTAGTCTGCATCAAAAGGAAGTGAGTCTAGGCAAATTGGGGGCCCCAAATGACTTACCAGCAAGGGCTGGGTATACGGCATTTGTTGGGTGAAACGTAACTTCGCCCCTCAGACTTCAACCAAAGCTTAGGATACTTAGGGGAGAAGTTTTTCTGACTAATAAACATGTTTTATTCTGGGTAATTTCATCTCCCTTCCAGGGGTTCAGGTTTGGAAAAGATATAAGAGGTCAACTCATTAATGATTGATTTGAGAGAGATCGCTTTTTTTGGCTTCCTTCCAAGATCATTCTGTGATTTCAGATTACGCTATCCTTTCGATGTTTGTATATCCACTGTTTTTACTGTAGTCTGCATCAAAATGAAGTGAGTCTAGGCAAAATTGGGGCCCCAAATGACTTACCAGCAAGGGCTGGGTATACAGCATTTGTTGGGTGAAACGTAACTTCGCCCCTCAGACTTCAACCAAAGCTTAGGATACTTAGGGGAGAAGTTTTTCTGACTAATAAACATGTTTTATTCTGGGTAATTTCATCTCCCTTCCAGGGGTTCAGGTTTGGAAAAGATATAAGAGGTCAACTCATTAATGATTGATTTGAGAGAGATCGCTTTTTTTGGCTTCCTTCCAAGATCATTCTGTGATTTCAGATTACGCTATCCTTTCGATGTTTGTATATCCACTGTTTTTACTGTAGTCTGCATCAAAATGAAGTGAGTCTAGGCAAAATTGGGGCCCCAAATGACTTACCAGCAAGGGCTGGGTATACGGCATTTGTTGGGTGAAACATAACTTCGCCCCTCAGACTTCAACCAAAGCTTAGGATACCTAGGGGAGAAGTTTTTCTGACTAATAAACATGTTTTATTCTGGGTAATTTCATCTCCCTTCCAGGGGTTCAGGTTTGGGAAAGATATAAGAGGTCAACTCATTAATGATTGATTTGAGAGAGATCGCTTTTTTTTTGGCTTCCTTCCAAGATCATTCTGTGATTTCAGATTACGCTATCCTTTCGATGTTTGTATATCCACTGTTTTTACTGTAGTCTGCATCAAAAGGAAGTGAGTCTAGGCAAAATTGGGGCCCCAAATGACTTACCAGCAAGGGCTGGGTATACGGCATTTGTTGGGTGAAACGTAACTTCGCCCCTCAGACTTCAACCAAAGCTTAGGATACTTAGGGGAGAAGTTTTTCTGACTAATAAACATGTTTTATTCTGGGTAATCTTATCTCCCTTCCAGGGGTTCAGGTTTGGAAAAGATATAAGAGGTCAACTCATTAATGATTGATTTGAGAGAGATCGCTTTTTTTGGCTTCCTTCCAAGATCATTCTGTGATTTCAGATTACGCTATCCTTTCGATGTTTGTATATCCACTGTTTTTACTGTAGTCTGCATCAAAATGAAGTGAGTCTAGGCAAAATTGGGGCCCCAAATGACTTACCAGCAAGGGCTGGGTATACGGCATTTGTTGGGTGAAACGTAACTTCGCCCCTCAGACTTCAACCAAAGCTTAGGATACCTAGGGGAGAAGTTTTTCTGACTAATAAACATGTTTTATTCTGGGTAATTTCATCTCCCTTCCAGGGGTTCAGGTTTGGGAAAGATATAAGAGGTCAACTCATTAATGATTGATTTGAGAGAGATCGCTTTTTTTGGCTTCCTTCCAAGATCATTCTGTGATTTCAGATTACGCTATCCTTTCGATGTTTGTATATCCACTGTTTTTACTGTAGTCTGCATCAAAAGGAAGTGAGTCTAGGCAAAATTGGGGCCCCAAATGACTTACCAGCAAGGGCGGGGTATACGGCATTTGTTGGGTGAAACGTAACTTCGCCCCTTAGACTTGAACCAAAGCTTAGGATACCTAGGGGAGAAGTTTTTCTGACTAATAAACATGTTTTATTCTGGGTAATTTCATCTCCCTTCCAGGGGTTCAGGTTTGGAAAAGATATAAGAGGTCAACTCATTAATGATTGATTTGAGAGAGATCGCTTTTTTTGGCTTCCTTCCAAGATCATTCTGTGATTTCAGATTACGCTATCCTTTCGATGTTTGTATATCCACTGTTTTTACTGTAGTCTGCATCAAAATGAAGTGAGTCTAGGCAAAATTGGGGCCCCAAATGACTTACCAGCAAGGGCTGGGTATACGGCATTTGTTGGGTGAAACGTAACTTCGCCCCTCAGACTTCAACCAAAGCTTAGGATACCTAGGGGAGAAGTTTTTCTGACTAATAAACATGTTTTATTCTGGGTAATTTCATCTCCCTTCCAGGGGTTCAGGTTTGGGAAAGATATAAGAGGTCAACTCATTAATGATTGATTTGAGAGAGATCGCTTTTTTTTTGGCTTCCTTCCAAGATCATTCTGTGATTTCAGATTACGCTATCCTTTCGATGTTTGTATATCCACTGTTTTTACTGTAGTCTGCATCAAAAGGAAGTGAGTCTAGGCAAAATTGGGGCCCCAAATGACTTACCAGCAAGGGCTGGGTATACGGCATTTGTTGGGTGAAACGTAACTTCGCCCCTCAGACTTCAACCAAAGCTTAGGATACTTAGGGGAGAAGTTTTTCTGACTAATAAACATGTTTTATTCTGGGTAATCTTATCTCCCTTCCAGGGGTTCAGGTTTGGAAAAGATATAAGAGGTCAACTCATTAATGATTGATTTGAGAGAGATCGCTTTTTTTGGCTTCCTTCCAAGATCATTCTGTGATTTCAGATTACGCTATCCTTTCGATGTTTGTATATCCACTGTTTTTACTGTAGTCTGCATCAAAATGAAGTGAGTCTAGGCAAAATTGGGGCCCCAAATGACTTACCAGCAAGGGCTGGGTATACGGCATTTGTTGGGTGAAACGTAACTTCGCCCCTCAGACTTCAACCAAAGCTTAGGATACCTAGGGGAGAAGTTTTTCTGACTAATAAACATGTTTTATTCTGGGTAATTTCATCTCCCTTCCAGGGGTTCAGGTTTGGGAAAGATATAAGAGGTCAACTCATTAATGATTGATTTGAGAGAGATCGCTTTTTTTGGCTTCCTTCCAAGATCATTCTGTGATTTCAGATTACGCTATCCTTTCGATGTTTGTATATCCACTGTTTTTACTGTAGTCTGCATCAAAAGGAAGTGAGTCTAGGCAAAATTGGGGCCCCAAATGACTTACCAGCAAGGGCGGGGTATACGGCATTTGTTGGGTGAAACGTAACTTCGCCCCTTAGACTTGAACCAAAGCTTAGGATACCTAGGGGAGAAGTTTTTCTGACTAATAAACATGTTTTATTCTGGGTAATTTCATCTCCCTTCCAGGGGTTCAGGTTTGGAAAAGATATAAGAGGTCAACTCATTAATGATTGATTTGAGAGAGATCGCTTTTTTTGGCTTCCTTCCAAGATCATTCTGTGATTTCAGATTACGCTATCCTTTCGATGTTTGTATATCCACTGTTTTTACTGTAGTCTGCATCAAAATGAAGTGAGTCTAGGCAAAATTGGGGCCCCAAATGACTTACCAGCAAGGGCTGGGTATACGGCATTTGTTGGGTGAAACGTAACTTCGCCCCTCAGACTTCAACCAAAGCTTAGGATACCTAGGGGAGAAGTTTTTCTGACTAATAAACATGTTTTATTCTGGGTAATTTCATCTCCCTTCCAGGGGTTCAGGTTTGGGAAAGATATAAGAGGTCAACTCATTAATGATTGATTTGAGAGAGATCGCTTTTTTTTTGGCTTCCTTCCAAGATCATTCTGTGATTTCAGATTACGCTATCCTTTCGATGTTTGTATATCCACTGTTTTTACTGTAGTCTGCATCAAAAGGAAGTGAGTCTAGGCAAAATTGGGGCCCCAAATGACTTACCAGCAAGGGCTGGGTATACGGCATTTGTTGGGTGAAACGTAACTTCGCCCCTCAGACTTCAACCAAAGCTTAGGATACTTAGGGGAGAAGTTTTTCTGACTAATAAACATGTTTTATTCTGGGTAATCTTATCTCCCTTCCAGGGGTTCAGGTTTGGAAAAGATATAAGAGGTCAACTCATTAATGATTGATTTGAGAGAGATCGCTTTTTTTGGCTTCCTTCCAAGATCATTCTGTGATTTCAGATTACGCTATCCTTTCGATGTTTGTATATCCACTGTTTTTACTGTAGTCTGCATCAAAATGAAGTGAGTCTAGGCAAAATTGGGGCCCCAAATGACTTACCAGCAAGGGCTGGGTATACGGCATTTGTTGGGTGAAACGTAACTTCGCCCCTCAGACTTCAACCAAAGCTTAGGATACCTAGGGGAGAAGTTTTTCTGACTAATAAACATGTTTTATTCTGGGTAATTTCATCTCCCTTCCAGGGGTTCAGGTTTGGGAAAGATATAAGAGGTCAACTCATTAATGATTGATTTGAGAGAGATCGCTTTTTTTGGCTTCCTTCCAAGATCATTCTGTGATTTCAGATTACGCTATCCTTTCGATGTTTGTATATCCACTGTTTTTACTGTAGTCTGCATCAAAAGGAAGTGAGTCTAGGCAAAATTGGGGCCCCAAATGACTTACCAGCAAGGGCGGGGTATACGGCATTTGTTGGGTGAAACGTAACTTCGCCCCTTAGACTTGAACCAAAGCTTAGGATACCTAGGGGAGAAGTTTTTCTGACTAATAAACATGTTTTATTCTGGGTAATTTCATCTCCCTTCCAGGGGTTCAGGTTTGGAAAAGATATAAGAGGTCAACTCATTAATGATTGATTTGAGAGAGATCGCTTTTTTTGGCTTCCTTCCAAGATCATTCTGTGATTTCAGATTACGCTATCCTTTCGATGTTTGTATATCCACTGTTTTTACTGTAGTCTGCATCAAAATGAAGTGAGTCTAGGCAAAATTGGGGCCCCAAATGACTTACCAGCAAGGGCTGGGTATACGGCATTTGTTGGGTGAAACGTAACTTCGCCCCTCAGACTTCAACCAAAGCTTAGGATACCTAGGGGAGAAGTTTTTCTGACTAATAAACATGTTTTATTCTGGGTAATTTCATCTCCCTTCCAGGGGTTCAGGTTTGGAAAAGATATAAGAGGTCAACTCATTAATGATTGATTTGAGAGAGATCGCTTTTTTTGGCTTCCTTCCAAGATCATTCTGTGATTTCAGATTACGCTATCCTTTCGATGTTTGTATATCCACTGTTTTTACTGTAGTCTGCATCAAAATGAAGTGAGTCTAGGCAAAATTGGGGCCCCAAATGACTTACCAGCAAGGGCTGGGTATACGGCATTTGTTGGGTGAAACGTAACTTCGCCCCTCAGACTTCAACCAAAGCTTAGGATACCTAGGGGAGAAGTTTTTCTGACTAATAAACATGTTTTATTCTGGGTAATTTCATCTCCCTTCCAGGGGTTCAGGTTTGGGAAAGATATAAGAGGTCAACTCATTAATGATTGATTTGAGAGAGATCGCTTTTTTTTGGCTTCCTTCCAAGATCATTCTGTGATTTCAGATTACGCTATCCTTTCGATGTTTGTATATCCACTGTTTTTACTGTAGTCTGCATCAAAAGGAAGTGAGTCTAGGCAAAATTGGGGCCCCAAATGACTTACCAGCAAGGGCGGGGTATACGGCATTTGTTGGGTGAAACGTAACTTCGCCCCTTAGACTTGAACCAAAGCTTAGGATACCTAGGGGAGAAGTTTTTCTGACTAATAAACATGTTTTATTCTGGGTAATTTCATCTCCCTTCCAGGGGTTCAGGTTTGGAAAAGATATAAGAGGTCAACTCATTAATGATTGATTTGAGAGAGATCGCTTTTTTTGGCTTCCTTCCAAGATCATTCTGTGATTTCAGATTACGCTATCCTTTCGATGTTTGTATATCCACTGTTTTTACTGTAGTCTGCATCAAAAGGAAGTGAGTCTAGGCAAAATTGGGGCCCCAAATGACTTACCAGCAAGGGCTGGGTATACGGCATTTGTTGGGTGAAACGTAACTTCGCCCCTCAGACTTCAACCAAAGCTTAGGATACTTAGGGGAGAAGTTTTTCTGACTAATAAACATGTTTTATTCTGGGTAATTTCATCTCCCTTCCAGGGGTTCAGGTTTGGAAAAGATATAAGAGGTCAACTCATTAATGATTGATTTGAGAGAGATCGCTTTTTTTGGCTTCCTTCCAAGATCATTCTGTGATTTCAGATTACGCTATCCTTTCGATGTTTGTATATCCACTGTTTTTACTGTAGTCTGCATCAAAATGAAGTGAGTCTAGGCAAAATTGGGGCCCCAAATGACTTACCAGCAAGGGCTGGGTATACGGCATTTGTTGGGTGAAACGTAACTTCGCCCCTCAGACTTCAACCAAAGCTTAGGATACCTAGGGGAGAAGTTTTTCTGACTAATAAACATGTTTTATTCTGGGTAATTTCATCTCCCTTCCAGGGGTTCAGGTTTGGGAAAGATATAAGAGGTCAACTCATTAATGATTGATTTGAGAGAGATCGCTTTTTTTTGGCTTCCTTCCAAGATCATTCTGTGATTTCAGATTACGCTATCCTTTCGATGTTTGTATATCCACTGTTTTTACTGTAGTCTGCATCAAAAGGAAGTGAGTCTAGGCAAAATTGGGGCCCCAAATGACTTACCAGCAAGGGCTGGGTATACGGCATTTGTTGGGTGAAACGTAACTTCGCCCCTCAGACTTCAACCAAAGCTTAGGATACTTAGGGGAGAAGTTTTTCTGACTAATAAACATGTTTTATTCTGGGTAATTTCATCTCCCTTCCAGGGGTTCAGGTTTGGAAAAGATATAAGAGGTCAACTCATTAATGATTGATTTGAGAGAGATCGCTTTTTTTGGCTTCCTTCCAAGATCATTCTGTGATTTCAGATTACGCTATCCTTTCGATGTTTGTATATCCACTGTTTTTACTGTAGTCTGCATCAAAATGAAGTGAGTCTAGGCAAAATTGGGGCCCCAAATGACTTACCAGCAAGGGCTGGGTATACGGCATTTGTTGGGTGAAACGTAACTTCGCCCCTCAGACTTCAACCAAAGCTTAGGATACCTAGGGGAGAAGTTTTTCTGACTAATAAACATGTTTTATTCTGGGTAATTTCATCTCCCTTCCAGGGGTTCAGGTTTGGGAAAGATATAAGAGGTCAACTCATTAATGATTGATTTGAGAGAGATCGCTTTTTTTTGGCTTCCTTCCAAGATCATTCTGTGATTTCAGATTACGCTATCCTTTCGATGTTTGTATATCCACTGTTTTTACTGTAGTCTGCATCAAAAGGAAGTGAGTCTAGGCAAAATTGGGGCCCCAAATGACTTACCAGCAAGGGCGGGGTATACGGCATTTGTTGGGTGAAACGTAACTTCGCCCCTTAGACTTGAACCAAAGCTTAGGATACCTAGGGGAGAAGTTTTTCTGACTAATAAACATGTTTTATTCTGGGTAATTTCATCTCCCTTCCAGGGGTTCAGGTTTGGAAAAGATATAAGAGGTCAACTCATTAATGATTGATTTGAGAGAGATCGCTTTTTTTGGCTTCCTTCCAAGATCATTCTGTGATTTCAGATTACGCTATCCTTTCGATGTTTGTATATCCACTGTTTTTACTGTAGTCTGCATCAAAAGGAAGTGAGTCTAGGCAAAATTGGGGCCCCAAATGACTTACCAGCAAGGGCTGGGTATACGGCATTTGTTGGGTGAAACGTAACTTCGCCCCTCAGACTTCAACCAAAGCTTAGGATACTTAGGGGAGAAGTTTTTCTGACTAATAAACATGTTTTATTCTGGGTAATTTCATCTCCCTTCCAGGGGTTCAGGTTTGGAAAAGATATAAGAGGTCAACTCATTAATGATTGATTTGAGAGAGATCGCTTTTTTTGGCTTCCTTCCAAGATCATTCTGTGATTTCAGATTACGCTATCCTTTCGATGTTTGTATATCCACTGTTTTTACTGTAGTCTGCATCAAAAGGAAGTGAGTCTAGGCAAAATTGGGGCCCCAAATGACTTACCAGCAAGGGCTGGGTATACGGCATTTGTTGGGTGAAACGTAACTTCGCCCCTCAGACTTCAACCAAAGCTTAGGATACTTAGGGGAGAAGTTTTTCTGACTAATAAACATGTTTTATTCTGGGTAATTTCATCTCCCTTCCAGGGGTTCAGGTTTGGAAAAGATATAAGAGGTCAACTCATTAATGATTGATTTGAGAGAGATCGCTTTTTTTGGCTTCCTTCCAAGATCATTCTGTGATTTCAGATTACGCTATCCTTTCGATGTTTGTATATCCACTGTTTTTACTGTAGTCTGCATCAAAATGAAGTGAGTCTAGGCAAAATTGGGGCCCCAAATGACTTACCAGCAAGGGCTGGGTATACGGCATTTGTTGGGTGAAACGTAACTTCGCCCCTCAGACTTCAACCAAAGCTTAGGATACTTAGGGGAGAAGTTTTTCTGACTAATAAACATGTTTTATTCTGGGTAATTTCATCTCCCTTCCAGGGGTTCAGGTTTGGAAAAGATATAAGAGGTCAACTCATTAATGATTGATTTGAGAGAGATCGCTTTTTTTGGCTTCCTTCCAAGATCATTCTGTGATTTCAGATTACGCTATCCTTTCGATGTTTGTATATCCACTGTTTTTACTGTAGTCTGCATCAAAATGAAGTGAGTCTAGGCAAAATTGGGGCCCCAAATGACTTACCAGCAAGGGCTGGGTATACGGCATTTGTTGGGTGAAACGTAACTTCGCCCCTCAGACTTCAACCAAAGCTTAGGATACTTAGGGGAGAAGTTTTTCTGACTAATAAACATGTTTTATTCTGGGTAATTTCATCTCCCTTCCAGGGGTTCAGGTTTGGAAAAGATATAAGAGGTCAACTCATTAATGATTGATTTGAGAGAGATCGCTTTTTTTGGCTTCCTTCCAAGATCATTCTGTGATTTCAGATTACGCTATCCTTTCGATGTTTGTATATCCACTGTTTTTACTGTAGTCTGCATCAAAATGAAGTGAGTCTAGGCAAAATTGGGGCCCCAAATGACTTACCAGCAAGGGCTGGGTATACGGCATTTGTTGGGTGAAACGTAACTTCGCCCCTCAGACTTCAACCAAAGCTTAGGATACTTAGGGGAGAAGTTTTTCTGACTAATAAACATGTTTTATTCTGGGTAATTTCATCTCCCTTCCAGGGGTTCAGGTTTGGAAAAGATATAAGAGGTCAACTCATTAATGATTGATTTGAGAGAGATCGCTTTTTTTGGCTTCCTTCCAAGATCATTCTGTGATTTCAGATTACGCTATCCTTTCGATGTTTGTATATCCACTGTTTTTACTGTAGTCTGCATCAAAATGAAGTGAGTCTAGGCAAAATTGGGGCCCCAAATGACTTACCAGCAAGGGCTGGGTATACGGCATTTGTTGGGTGAAACGTAACTTCGCCCCTCAGACTTCAACCAAAGCTTAGGATACTTAGGGGAGAAGTTTTTCTGACTAATAAACATGTTTTATTCTGGGTAATTTCATCTCCCTTCCAGGGGTTCAGGTTTGGAAAAGATATAAGAGGTCAACTCATTAATGATTGATTTGAGAGAGATCGCTTTTTTTGGCTTCCTTCCAAGATCATTCTGTGATTTCAGATTACGCTATCCTTTCGATGTTTGTATATCCACTGTTTTTACTGTAGTCTGCATCAAAATGAAGTGAGTCTAGGCAAAATTGGGGCCCCAAATGACTTACCAGCAAGGGCTGGGTATACGGCATTTGTTGGGTGAAACGTAACTTCGCCCCTCAGACTTCAACCAAAGCTTAGGATACCTAGGGGAGAAGTTTTTCTGACTAATAAACATGTTTTATTCTGGGTAATTTCATCTCCCTTCCAGGGGTTCAGGTTTGGGAAAGATATAAGAGGTCAACTCATTAATGATTGATTTGAGAGAGATCGCTTTTTTTTGGCTTCCTTCCAAGATCATTCTGTGATTTCAGATTACGCTATCCTTTCGATGTTTGTATATCCACTGTTTTTACTGTAGTCTGCATCAAAAGGAAGTGAGTCTAGGCAAAATTGGGGCCCCAAATGACTTACCAGCAAGGGCGGGGTATACGGCATTTGTTGGGTGAAACGTAACTTCGCCCCTTAGACTTGAACCAAAGCTTAGGATACCTAGGGGAGAAGTTTTTCTGACTAATAAACATGTTTTATTCTGGGTAATTTCATCTCCCTTCCAGGGGTTCAGGTTTGGAAAAGATATAAGAGGTCAACTCATTAATGATTGATTTGAGAGAGATCGCTTTTTTTGGCTTCCTTCCAAGATCATTCTGTGATTTCAGATTACGCTATCCTTTCGATGTTTGTATATCCACTGTTTTTACTGTAGTCTGCATCAAAATGAAGTGAGTCTAGGCAAAATTGGGGCCCCAAATGACTTACCAGCAAGGGCTGGGTATACGGCATTTGTTGGGTGAAACGTAACTTCGCCCCTCAGACTTCAACCAAAGCTTAGGATACTTAGGGGAGAAGTTTTTCTGACTAATAAACATGTTTTATTCTGGGTAATTTCATCTCCCTTCCAGGGGTTCAGGTTTGGAAAAGATATAAGAGGTCAACTCATTAATGATTGATTTGAGAGAGATCGCTTTTTTTGGCTTCCTTCCAAGATCATTCTGTGATTTCAGATTACGCTATCCTTTCGATGTTTGTATATCCACTGTTTTTACTGTAGTCTGCATCAAAATGAAGTGAGTCTAGGCAAAATTGGGGCCCCAAATGACTTACCAGCAAGGGCTGGGTATACGGCATTTGTTGGGTGAAACGTAACTTCGCCCCTCAGACTTCAACCAAAGCTTAGGATACCTAGGGGAGAAGTTTTTCTGACTAATAAACATGTTTTATTCTGGGTAATTTCATCTCCCTTCCAGGGGTTCAGGTTTGGGAAAGATATAAGAGGTCAACTCATTAATGATTGATTTGAGAGAGATCGCTTTTTTTTGGCTTCCTTCCAAGATCATTCTGTGATTTCAGATTACGCTATCCTTTCGATGTTTGTATATCCACTGTTTTTACTGTAGTCTGCATCAAAAGGAAGTGAGTCTAGGCAAAATTGGGGCCCCAAATGACTTACCAGCAAGGGCGGGGTATACGGCATTTGTTGGGTGAAACGTAACTTCGCCCCTTAGACTTGAACCAAAGCTTAGGATACCTAGGGGAGAAGTTTTTCTGACTAATAAACATGTTTTATTCTGGGTAATTTCATCTCCCTTCCAGGGGTTCAGGTTTGGAAAAGATATAAGAGGTCAACTCATTAATGATTGATTTGAGAGAGATCGCTTTTTTTGGCTTCCTTCCAAGATCATTCTGTGATTTCAGATTACGCTATCCTTTCGATGTTTGTATATCCACTGTTTTTACTGTAGTCTGCATCAAAAGGAAGTGAGTCTAGGCAAAATTGGGGCCCCAAATGACTTACCAGCAAGGGCTGGGTATACGGCATTTGTTGGGTGAAACGTAACTTCGCCCCTCAGACTTCAACCAAAGCTTAGGATACTTAGGGGAGAAGTTTTTCTGACTAATAAACATGTTTTATTCTGGGTAATTTCATCTCCCTTCCAGGGGTTCAGGTTTGGAAAAGATATAAGAGGTCAACTAATTAATGATTGATTTGAGAGAGATCGCTTTTTTTGGCTTCCTTCCAAGATCATTCTGTGATTTCAGATTACGCTATCCTTTCGATGTTTGTATATCCACTGTTTTTACTGTAGTCTGCATCAAAATGAAGTGAGTCTAGGCAAAATTGGGGCCCCAAATGACTTACCAGCAAGGGCTGGGTATACGGCATTTGTTGGGTGAAACGTAACTTCGCCCCTCAGACTTCAACCAAAGCTTAGGATACCTAGGGGAGAAGTTTTTCTGACTAATAAACATGTTTTATTCTGGGTAATTTCATCTCCCTTCCAGGGGTTCAGGTTTGGAAAAGATATAAGAGGTCAACTCATTAATGATTGATTTGAGAGAGATCGCTTTTTTTGGCTTCCTTCCAAGATCATTCTGTGATTTCAGATTACGCTATCCTTTCGATGTTTGTATATCCACTGTTTTTACTGTAGTCTGCATCAAAAGGAAGTGAGTCTAGGCAAAATTGGGGCCCCAAATGACTTACCAGCAAGGGCTGGGTATACGGCATTTGTTGGGTGAAACGTAACTTCGCCCCTCAGACTTCAACCAAAGCTTAGGATACTTAGGGGAGAAGTTTTTCTGACTAATAAACATGTTTTATTCTGGGTAATTTCATCTCCCTTCCAGGGGTTCAGGTTTGGAAAAGATATAAGAGGTCAACTCATTAATGATTGATTTGAGAGAGATCGCTTTTTTTGGCTTCCTTCCAAGATCATTCTGTGATTTCAGATTACGCTATCCTTTCGATGTTTGTATATCCACTGTTTTTACTGTAGTCTGCATCAAAATGAAGTGAGTCTAGGCAAAATTGGGGCCCCAAATGACTTACCAGCAAGGGCTGGGTATACGGCATTTGTTGGGTGAAACGTAACTTCGCCCCTCAGACTTCAACCAAAGCTTAGGATACCTAGGGGAGAAGTTTTTCTGACTAATAAACATGTTTTATTCTGGGTAATTTCATCTCCCTTCCAGGGGTTCAGGTTTGGAAAAGATATAAGGGGTCAACTCATTAATGATTGATTTGAGAGAGATCGCTTTTTTTGGCTTCCTTCCAAGATCATTCTGTGATTTCAGATTACGCTATCCTTTCGATGTTTGTATATCGACTGTTTTTACTGTAGTCTGCATCAAAATGAAGTGAGTCTAGGCAAAATTGGGGCCCCAAATGACTTACCAGCAAGGGCTGGGTATACGGCATTTGTTGGGTGAAACGTAACTTCGCCCCTCAGACTTCAACCAAAGCTTAGGATACCTAGGGGAGAAGTTTTTCTGACTAATAAACATGTTTTATTCTGGGTAATTTCATCTCCCTTCCAGGGGTTCAGGTTTGGGAAAGATATAAGAGGTCAACTTATTAATGATTGATTTGAGAGAGATCGCTTTTTTTTGGCTTCCTTCCAAGATCATTCTGTGATTTCAGATTACGCTATCCTTTCGATGTTTGTATATCCACTGTTTTTACTGTAGTCTGCATCAAAAGGAAGTGAGTCTAGGCAAAATTGGGGCCCCAAATGACTTACCAGCAAGGGCTGGGTATACGGCATTTGTTGGGTGAAACGTAACTTCGCCCCTCAGACTTCAACCAAAGCTTAGGATACCTAGGGGAGAAGTTTTTCTGACTAATAAACATGTTTTATTCTGGGTAATTTCATCTCCCTTCCAGGGGTTCAGGTTTGGGAAAGATATAAGAGGTCAACTTATTAATGATTGATTTGAGAGAGATCGCTTTTTTTTGGCTTCCTTCCAAGATCATTCTGTGATTTCAGATTACGCTATCCTTTCGATGTTTGTATATCCACTGTTTTTACTGTAGTCTGCATCAAAAGGAAGTGAGTCTAGGCAAAATTGGGGCCCCAAATGACTTACCAGCAAGGGCTGGGTATACGGCATTTGTTGGGTGAAACGTAACTTCGCCCCTCAGACTTCAACCAAAGCTTAGGATACTTAGGGGAGAAGTTTTTCTGACTAATAAACATGTTTTATTCTGGGTAATTTCATCTCCCTTCCAGGGGTTCAGGTTTGGAAAAGATATAAGAGGTCAACTCATTAATGATTGATTTGAGAGAGATCGCTTTTTTTGGCTTCCTTTCAAGATCATTCTGTGATTTCAGATTACGCTATCCTTTCGATGTTTGTATATCCACTGTTTTTACTGTAGTCTGCATCAAAATGAAGTGAGTCTAGGCAAAATTGGGGCCCCAAATGACTTACCAGCAAGGGCTGGGTATACGGCATTTGTTGGGTGAAACGTAACTTCGCCCCTCAGACTTCAACCAAATCTTAGGATACCTAGGGGAGAAGTTTTTCTGACTAATAAACATGTTTTATTCTGGGTAATTTCATCTCCCTTCCAGGGGTTCAGGTTTGGGAAAGATATAAGAGGTCAACTCATTAATGATTGATTTGAGAGAGATCGCTTTTTTTGGCTTCCTTCCAAGATCATTCTGTGATTTCAGATTACGCTATCCTTTCGATGTTTGTATATCCACTGTTTTTACTGTAGTCTGCATCAAAAGGAAGTGAGTCTAGGCAAAATTGGGGCCCCAAATGACTTACCAGCAAGGGCGGGGTATACGGCATTTGTTGGGTGAAACGTAACTTCGCCCCTTAGACTTGAACCAAAGCTTAGGATACCTAGGGGAGAAGTTTTTCTGACTAATAAACATGTTTTATTCTGGGTAATTTCATCTCCCTTCCAGGGGTTCAGGTTTGGAAAAGATATAAGAGGTCAACTCATTAATGATTGATTTGAGAGAGATCGCTTTTTTTGGCTTCCTTCCAAGATCATTCTGTGATTTCAGATTACGCTATCCTTTCGATGTTTGTATATCCACTGTTTTTACTGTAGTCTGCATCAAAAGGAAGTGAGTCTAGGCAAAATTGGGGCCCCAAATGACTTACCAGCAAGGGCTGGGTATACGGCATTTGTTGGGTGAAACGTAACTTCGCCCCTCAGACTTCAACCAAAGCTTAGGATACTTAGGGGAGAAGTTTTTCTGACTAATAAACATGTTTTATTCTGGGTAATTTCATCTCCCTTCCAGGGGTTCAGGTTTGGAAAAGATATAAGAGGTCAACTCATTAATGATTGATTTGAGAGAGATCGCTTTTTTTGGCTTCCTTCCAAGATCATTCTGTGATTTCAGATTACGCTATCCTTTCGATGTTTGTATATCCACTGTTTTTACTGTAGTCTGCATCAAAATGAAGTGAGTCTAGGCAAAATTGGGGCCCGAAATGACTTACCAGCAAGGGCTGGGTATACGGCATTTGTTGGGTGAAACGTAACTTCGCCCCTCAGACTTCAACCAAAGCTTAGGATACTTAGGGGAGAAGTTTTTCTGACTAATAAACATGTTTTATTCTGGGTAATTTCATCTCCCTTCCAGGGGTTCAGGTTTGGAAAAGATATAAGAGGTCAACTCATTAATGATTGATTTGAGAGAGATCGCTTTTTTTGGCTTCCTTCCAAGATCATTCTGTGATTTCAGATTACGCTATCCTTTCGATGTTTGTATATCCACTGTTTTTACTGTAGTCTGCATCAAAATGAAGTGAGTCTAGGCAAAATTGGGGCCCCAAATGACTTACCAGCAAGGGCTGGGTATACGGCATTTGTTGGGTGAAACGTAACTTCGCCCCTCAGACTTCAACCAAAGCTTAGGATACCTAGGGGAGAAGTTTTTCTGACTAATAAACATGTTTTATTCTGGGTAATTTCATCTCCCTTCCAGGGGTTCAGGTTTGGGAAAGATATAAGAGGTCAACTTATTAATGATTGATTTGAGAGAGATCGCTTTTTTTTGGCTTCCTTCCAAGATCATTCTGTGATTTCAGATTACGCTATCCTTTCGATGTTTGTATATCCACTGTTTTTACTGTAGTCTGCATCAAAAGGAAGTGAGTCTAGGCAAAATTGGGGCCCCAAATGACTTACCAGCAAGGGCGGGGTATACGGCATTTGTTGGGTGAAACGTAACTTCGCCCCTTAGACTTGAACCAAAGCTTAGGATACCTAGGGGAGAAGTTTTTCTGACTAATAAACATGTTTTATTCTGGGTAATTTCATCTCCCTTCCAGGGGTTCAGGTTTGGAAAAGATATAAGAGGTCAACTCATTAATGATTGATTTGAGAGAGATCGCTTTTTTTGGCTTCCTTCCAAGATCATTCTGTGATTTCAGATTACGCTATCCTTTCGATGTTTGTATATCCACTGTTTTTACTGTAGTCTGCATCAAAAGGAAGTGAGTCTAGGCAAAATTGGGGCCCCAAATGACTTACCAGCAAGGGCTGGGTATACGGCATTTGTTGGGTGAAACGTAGCTTCGCCCCTCAGACTTCAACCAAAGCTTAGGATACTTAGGGGAGAAGTTTTTCTGACTAATAAACATGTTTTATTCTGGGTAATTTCATCTCCCTTCCAGGGGTTCAGGTTTGGAAAAGATATAAGAGGTCAACTCATTAATGATTGATTTGAGAGAGATCGCTTTTTTTGGCTTCCTTCCAAGATCATTCTGTGATTTCAGATTACGCTATCCTTTCGATGTTTGTATATCCACTGTTTTTACTGTAGTCTGCATCAAAATGAAGTGAGTCTAGGCAAAATTGGGGCCCCAAATGACTTACCAGCAAGGGCTGGGTATACGGCATTTGTTGGGTGAAACGTAACTTCGCCCCTCAGACTTCAACCAAAGCTTAGGATACCTAGGGGAGAAGTTTTTCTGACTAATAAACATGTTTTATTCTGGGTAATTTCATCTCCCTTCCAGGGGTTCAGGTTTGGGAAAGATATAAGAGGTCAACTTATTAATGATTGATTTGAGAGAGATCGCTTTTTTTTGGCTTCCTTCCAAGATCATTCTGTGATTTCAGATTACGCTATCCTTTCGATGTTTGTATATCCACTGTTTTTACTGTAGTCTGCATCAAAAGGAAGTGAGTCTAGGCAAAATTGGGGCCCCAAATGACTTACCAGCAAGGGCTGGGTATACGGCATTTGTTGGGTGAAACGTAACTTCGCCCCTCAGACTTCAACCAAAGCTTAGGATACCTAGGGGAGAAGTTTTTCTGACTAATAAACATGTTTTATTCTGGGTAATTTCATCTCCCTTCCAGGGGTTCAGGTTTGGGAAAGATATAAGAGGTCAACTTATTAATGATTGATTTGAGAGAGATCGCTTTTTTTTGGCTTCCTTCCAAGATCATTCTGTGATTTCAGATTACGCTATCCTTTCGATGTTTGTATATCCACTGTTTTTACTGTAGTCTGCATCAAAAGGAAGTGAGTCTAGGCAAAATTGGGGCCCCAAATGACTTACCAGCAAGGGCTGGGTATACGGCATTTGTTGGGTGAAACGTAACTTCGCCCCTCAGACTTCAACCAAAGCTTAGGATACTTAGGGGAGAAGTTTTTCTGACTAATAAACATGTTTTATTCTGGGTAATTTCATCTCCCTTCCAGGGGTTCAGGTTTGGAAAAGATATAAGAGGTCAACTCATTAATGATTGATTTGAGAGAGATCGCTTTTTTTGGCTTCCTTTCAAGATCATTCTGTGATTTCAGATTACGCTATCCTTTCGATGTTTGTATATCCACTGTTTTTACTGTAGTCTGCATCAAAATGAAGTGAGTCTAGGCAAAATTGGGGCCCCAAATGACTTACCAGCAAGGGCTGGGTATACGGCATTTGTTGGGTGAAACGTAACTTCGCCCCTCAGACTTCAACCAAATCTTAGGATACCTAGGGGAGAAGTTTTTCTGACTAATAAACATGTTTTATTCTGGGTAATTTCATCTCCCTTCCAGGGGTTCAGGTTTGGGAAAGATATAAGAGGTCAACTCATTAATGATTGATTTGAGAGAGATCGCTTTTTTTGGCTTCCTTCCAAGATCATTCTGTGATTTCAGATTACGCTATCCTTTCGATGTTTGTATATCCACTGTTTTTACTGTAGTCTGCATCAAAAGGAAGTGAGTCTAGGCAAAATTGGGGCCCCAAATGACTTACCAGCAAGGGCGGGGTATACGGCATTTGTTGGGTGAAACGTAACTTCGCCCCTTAGACTTGAACCAAAGCTTAGGATACCTAGGGGAGAAGTTTTTCTGACTAATAAACATGTTTTATTCTGGGTAATTTCATCTCCCTTCCAGGGGTTCAGGTTTGGAAAAGATATAAGAGGTCAACTCATTAATGATTGATTTGAGAGAGATCGCTTTTTTTGGCTTCCTTCCAAGATCATTCTGTGATTTCAGATTACGCTATCCTTTCGATGTTTGTATATCCACTGTTTTTACTGTAGTCTGCATCAAAAGGAAGTGAGTCTAGGCAAAATTGGGGCCCCAAATGACTTACCAGCAAGGGCTGGGTATACGGCATTTGTTGGGTGAAACGTAACTTCGCCCCTCAGACTTCAACCAAAGCTTAGGATACTTAGGGGAGAAGTTTTTCTGACTAATAAACATGTTTTATTCTGGGTAATTTCATCTCCCTTCCAGGGGTTCAGGTTTGGAAAAGATATAAGAGGTCAACTCATTAATGATTGATTTGAGAGAGATCGCTTTTTTTGGCTTCCTTCCAAGATCATTCTGTGATTTCAGATTACGCTATCCTTTCGATGTTTGTATATCCACTGTTTTTACTGTAGTCTGCATCAAAATGAAGTGAGTCTAGGCAAAATTGGGGCCCGAAATGACTTACCAGCAAGGGCTGGGTATACGGCATTTGTTGGGTGAAACGTAACTTCGCCCCTCAGACTTCAACCAAAGCTTAGGATACTTAGGGGAGAAGTTTTTCTGACTAATAAACATGTTTTATTCTGGGTAATTTCATCTCCCTTCCAGGGGTTCAGGTTTGGAAAAGATATAAGAGGTCAACTCATTAATGATTGATTTGAGAGAGATCGCTTTTTTTGGCTTCCTTCCAAGATCATTCTGTGATTTCAGATTACGCTATCCTTTCGATGTTTGTATATCCACTGTTTTTACTGTAGTCTGCATCAAAATGAAGTGAGTCTAGGCAAAATTGGGGCCCCAAATGACTTACCAGCAAGGGCTGGGTATACGGCATTTGTTGGGTGAAACGTAACTTCGCCCCTCAGACTTCAACCAAAGCTTAGGATACCTAGGGGAGAAGTTTTTCTGACTAATAAACATGTTTTATTCTGGGTAATTTCATCTCCCTTCCAGGGGTTCAGGTTTGGGAAAGATATAAGAGGTCAACTTATTAATGATTGATTTGAGAGAGATCGCTTTTTTTTAGCTTCCTTCCAAGATCATTCTGTGATTTCAGATTACGCTATCCTTTCGATGTTTGTATATCCACTGTTTTTACTGTAGTCTGCATCAAAAGGAAGTGAGTCTAGGCAAAATTGGGGCCCCAAATGACTTACCAGCAAGGGCTGGGTATACGGCATTTGTTGGGTGAAACGTAACTTCGCCCCTCAGACTTCAACCAAAGCTTAGGATACTTAGGGGAGAAGTTTTTCTGACTAATAAACATGTTTTATTCTGGGTAATTTCATCTCCCTTCCAGGGGTTCAGGTTTGGAAAAGATATAAGAGGTCAACTCATTAATGATTGATTTGAGAGAGATCGCTTTTTTTGGCTTCCTTCCAAGATCATTCTGTGATTTCAGATTACGCTATCCTTTCGATGTTTGTATATCCACTGTTTTTACTGTAGTCTGCATCAAAATGAAGTGAGTCTAGGCAAAATTGGGGCCCCAAATGACTTACCAGCAAGGGCTGGGTATACGGCATTTGTTGGGTGAAACGTAACTTCGCCCCTCAGACTTCAACCAAATCTTAGGATACCTAGGGGAGAAGTTTTTCTGACTAATAAACATGTTTTATTCTGGGTAATTTCATCTCCCTTCCAGGGGTTCAGGTTTGGGAAAGATATAAGAGGTCAACTCATTAATGATTGATTTGAGAGAGATCGCTTTTTTTGGCTTCCTTCCAAGATCATTCTGTGATTTCAGATTACGCTATCCTTTCGATGTTTGTATATCCACTGTTTTTACTGTAGTCTGCATCAAAAGGAAGTGAGTCTAGGCAAAATTGGGGCCCCAAATGACTTACCAGCAAGGGCGGGGTATACGGCATTTGTTGGGTGAAACGTAACTTCGCCCCTTAGACTTGAACCAAAGCTTAGGATACCTAGGGGAGAAGTTTTTCTGACTAATAAACATGTTTTATTCTGGGTAATTTCATCTCCCTTCCAGGGGTTCAGGTTTGGAAAATATATAAGAGGTCAACTCATTAATGATTGATTTGAGAGAGATCGCTTTTTTTGGCTTCCTTCCAAGATCATTCTGTGATTTCAGATTACGCTATCCTTTCGATGTTTGTATATCCACTGTTTTTACTGTAGTCTGCATCAAAATGAAGTGAGTCTAGGCAAAATTGGGGCCCCAAATGACTTACCAGCAAGGGCTGGGTATACGGCATTTGTTGGGTGAAACGTAACTTCGCCCCTCAGACTTCAACCAAATCTTAGGATACCTAGGGGAGAAGTTTTTCTGACTAATAAACATGTTTTATTCTGGGTAATTTCATCTCCCTTCCAGGGGTTCAGGTTTGGGAAAGATATAAGAGGTCAACTCATTAATGATTGATTTGAGAGAGATCGCTTTTTTTGGCTTCCTTCCAAGATCATTGTGTGATTTCAGATTACGCTATCCTTTCGATGTTTGTATATCCACTGTTTTTACTGTAGTCTGCATCAAAAGGAAGTGAGTCTAGGCAAAATTGGGGCCCCAAATGACTTACCAGCAAGGGCGGGGTATACGGCATTTGTTGGGTGAAACGTAACTTCGCCCCTTAGACTTGAACCAAAGCTTAGGATACCTAGGGGAGAAGTTTTTCTGACTAATAAACATGTTTTATTCTGGGTAATTTCATCTCCCTTCCAGGGGTTCAGGTTTGGAAAAGATATAAGAGGTCAACTCATTAATGATTGATTTGAGAGAGATCGCTTTTTTTGGCTTCCTTCCAAGATCATTCTGTGATTTCAGATTACGCTATCCTTTCGATGTTTGTATATCCACTGTTTTTACTGTAGTCTGCATCAAAAGGAAGTGATTCTAGGCAAAATTGGGGCCCCAAATGACTTACCAGCAAGGGCTGGGTATACGGCATTTGTTGGGTGAAACGTAACTTCGCCCCTCAGACTTCAACCAAAGCTTAGGATACTTAGGGGAGAAGTTTTTCTGACTAATAAACATGTTTTATTCTGGGTAATTTCATCTCCCTTCCAGGGGTTCAGGTTTGGAAAAGATATAAGAGGTCAACTCATTAATGATTGATTTGAGAGAGATCGCTTTTTTTGGCTTCCTTCCAAGATCATTCTGTGATTTCAGATTACGCTATCCTTTCGATGTTTGTATATCCACTGTTTTTACTGTAGTCTGCATCAAAATGAAGTGAGTCTAGGCAAAATTGGGGCCCCAAATGACTTACCAGCAAAGGCTGGGTATACGGCATTTGTTGGGTGAAACGTAACTTCGCCCCTCAGACTTCAACCAAAGCTTAGGATACTTAGGGGAGAAGTTTTTCTGACTAATAAACATGTTTTATTCTGGGTAATTTCATCTCCCTTCCAGGGGTTCAGGTTTGGAAAAGATATAAGAGGTCAACTCATTAATGATTGATTTGAGAGAGATCGCTTTTTTTGGCTTCCTTCCAAGATCATTCTGTGATTTCAGATTACGCTATCCTTTCGATGTTTGTATATCCACTGTTTTTACTGTAGTCTGCATCAAAATGAAGTGAGTCTAGGCAAAATTGGGGCCCCAAATGACTTACCAGCAAAGGCTGGGTATACGGCATTTGTTGGGTGAAACGTAACTTCGCCCCTCAGACTTCAACCAAAGCTTAGGATACCTAGGGGAGAAGTTTTTCTGACTAATAAACATGTTTTATTCTGGGTAATTTCATCTCCCTTCCAGGGGTTCAGGTTTGGGAAAGATATAAGAGGTCAACTTATTAATGATTGATTTGAGAGAGATCGCTTTTTTTGGCTTCCTTCCAAGATCATTCTGTGATTTCAGATTACGCTATCCTTTCGATGTTTGTATATCCACTGTTTTTACTGTAGTCTGCATCAAAATGAAGTGAGTCTAGGCAAAATTGGGGCCCCAAATGACTTACCAGCAAAGGCTGGGTATACGGCATTTGTTGGGTGAAACGTAACTTCGCCCCTCAGACTTCAACCAAAGCTTAGGATACCTAGGGGAGAAGTTTTTCTGACTAATAAACATGTTTTATTCTGGGTAATTTCATCTCCCTTCCAGGGGTTCAGGTTTGGGAAAGATATAAGAGGTCAACTTATTAATGATTGATTTGAGAGAGATCGCTTTTTTTTGGCTTCCTTCCAAGATCATTCTGTGATTTCAGATTACGCTATCCTTTCGATGTTTGTATATCCACTGTTTTTACTGTAGTCTGCATCAAAAGGAAGTGAGTCTAGGCAAAATTGGGGCCCCAAATGACTTACCAGCAAGGGCTGGGTATACGGCATTTGTTGGGTGAAACGTAACTTCGCCCCTCAGACTTCAACCAAAGCTTAGGATACTTAGGGGAGAAGTTTTTCTGACTAATAAACATGTTTTATTCTGGGTAATTTCATCTCCCTTCCAGGGGTTCAGGTTTGGAAAAGATATAAGAGGTCAACTCATTAATGATTGATTTGAGAGAGATCGCTTTTTTTGGCTTCCTTCCAAGATCATTCTGTGATTTCAGATTACGCTATCCTTTCGATGTTTGTATATCCACTGTTTTTACTGTAGTCTGCATCAAAATGAAGTGAGTCTAGGCAAAATTGGGGCCCCAAATGACTTACCAGCAAGGGCTGGGTATACGGCATTTGTTGGGTGAAACGTAACTTCGCCCCTCAGACTTCAACCAAAGCTTAGGATACCTAGGGGAGAAGTTTTTCTGACTAATAAACATGTTTTATTCTGGGTAATTTCATCTCCCTTCCAGGGGTTCAGGTTTGGGAAAGATATAAGAGGTCAACTCATTAATGATTGATTTGAGAGAGATCGCTTTTTTTTGGCTTCCTTCCAAGATCATTCTGTGATTTCAGATTACGCTATCCTTTCGATGTTTGTATATCCACTGTTTTTACTGTAGTCTGCATCAAAAGGAAGTGAGTCTAGGCAAAATTGGGGCCCCAAATGACTTACCAGCAAGGGCTGGGTATACGGCATTTGTTGGGTGAAACGTAACTTCGCCCCTCAGACTTCAACCAAAGCTTAGGATACTTAGGGGAGAAGTTTTTCTGACTAATAAACATGTTTTATTCTGGGTAATTTCATCTCCCTTCCAGGGGTTCAGGTTTGGAAAAGATATAAGAGGTCAACTCATTAATGATTGATTTGAGAGAGATCGCTTTTTTTGGCTTCCTTCCAAGATCATTCTGTGATTTCAGATTACGCTATCCTTTCGATGTTTGTATATCCACTGTTTTTACTGTAGTCTGCATCAAAATGAAGTGAGTCTAGGCAAAATTGGGGCCCCAAATGACTTACCAGCAAGGGCTGGGTATACGGCATTTGTTGGGTGAAACGTAACTTCGCCCCTCAGACTTCAACCAAATCTTAGGATACCTAGGGGAGAAGTTTTTCTGACTAATAAACATGTTTTATTCTGGGTAATTTCATCTCCCTTCCAGGGGTTCAGGTTTGGGAAAGATATAAGAGGTCAACTCATTAATGATTGATTTGAGAGAGATCGCTTTTTTTGGCTTCCTTCCAAGATCATTCTGTGATTTCAGATTACGCTATCCTTTCGATGTTTGTATATCCACTGTTTTTACTGTAGTCTGCATCAAAAGGAAGTGAGTCTAGGCAAAATTGGGGCCCCAAATGACTTACCAGCAAGGGCGGGGTATACGGCATTTGTTGGGTGAAACGTAACTTCGCCCCTTAGACTTGAACCAAAGCTTAGGATACCTAGGGGAGAAGTTTTTCTGACTAATAAACATGTTTTATTCTGGGTAATTTCATCTCCCTTCCAGGGGTTCAGGTTTGGGAAAGATATAAGAGGTCAACTCATTAATGATTGATTTGAGAGAGATCGCTTTTTTTGGCTTCCTTCCAAGATCATTCTGTGATTTCAGATTACGCTATCCTTTCGATGTTTGTATATCCACTGTTTTTACTGTAGTCTGCATCAAAAGGAAGTGATTCTAGGCAAAATTGGGGCCCCAAATGACTTACCAGCAAGGGCTGGGTATACGGCATTTGTTGGGTGAAACGTAACTTCGCCCCTCAGACTTCAACCAAAGCTTAGGATACTTAGGGGAGAAGTTTTTCTGACTAATAAACATGTTTTATTCTGGGTAATTTCATCTCCCTTCCAGGGGTTCAGGTTTGGAAAAGATATAAGAGGTCAACTCATTAATGATTGATTTGAGAGAGATCGCTTTTTTTGGCTTCCTTCCAAGATCATTCTGTGATTTCAGATTACGCTATCCTTTCGATGTTTGTATATCCACTGTTTTTACTGTAGTCTGCATCAAAATGAAGTGAGTCTAGGCAAAATTGGGGCCCCAAATGACTTACCAGCAAAGGCTGGGTATACGGCATTTGTTGGGTGAAACGTAACTTCGCCCCTCAGACTTCAACCAAAGCTTAGGATACTTAGGGGAGAAGTTTTTCTGACTAATAAACATGTTTTATTCTGGGTAATTTCATCTCCCTTCCAGGGGTTCAGGTTTGGAAAAGATATAAGAGGTCAACTCATTAATGATTGATTTGAGAGAGATCGCTTTTTTTGGCTTCCTTCCAAGATCATTCTGTGATTTCAGATTACGCTATCCTTTCGATGTTTGTATATCCACTGTTTTTACTGTAGTCTGCATCAAAATGAAGTGAGTCTAGGCAAAATTGGGGCCCCAAATGACTTACCAGCAAAGGCTGGGTATACGGCATTTGTTGGGTGAAACGTAACTTCGCCCCTCAGACTTCAACCAAAGCTTAGGATACCTAGGGGAGAAGTTTTTCTGACTAATAAACATGTTTTATTCTGGGTAATTTCATCTCCCTTCCAGGGGTTCAGGTTTGGGAAAGATATAAGAGGTCAACTTATTAATGATTGATTTGAGAGAGATCGCTTTTTTTTGGCTTCCTTCCAAGATCATTCTGTGATTTCAGATTACGCTATCCTTTCGATGTTTGTATATCCACTGTTTTTACTGTAGTCTGCATCAAAAGGAAGTGAGTCTAGGCAAAATTGGGGCCCCAAATGACTTACCAGCAAGGGCTGGGTATACGGCATTTGTTGGGTGAAACGTAACTTCGCCCCTCAGACTTCAACCAAAGCTTAGGATACTTAGGGGAGAAGTTTTTCTGACTAATAAACATGTTTTATTCTGGGTAATTTCATCTCCCTTCCAGGGGTTCAGGTTTGGAAAAGATATAAGAGGTCAACTCATTAATGATTGATTTGAGAGAGATCGCTTTTTTTGGCTTCCTTCCAAGATCATTCTGTGATTTCAGATTACGCTATCCTTTCGATGTTTGTATATCCACTGTTTTTACTGTAGTCTGCATCAAAATGAAGTGAGTCTAGGCAAAATTGGGGCCCCAAATGACTTACCAGCAAGGGCTGGGTATACGGCATTTGTTGGGTGAAACGTAACTTCGCCCCTCAGACTTCAACCAAAGCTTAGGATACCTAGGGGAGAAGTTTTTCTGACTAATAAACATGTTTTATTCTGGGTAATTTCATCTCCCTTCCAGGGGTTCAGGTTTGGGAAAGATATAAGAGGTCAACTCATTAATGATTGATTTGAGAGAGATCGCTTTTTTTTGGCTTCCTTCCAAGATCATTCTGTGATTTCAGATTACGCTATCCTTTCGATGTTTGTATATCCACTGTTTTTACTGTAGTCTGCATCAAAAGGAAGTGAGTCTAGGCAAAATTGGGGCCCCAAATGACTTACCAGCAAGGGCGGGGTATACGGCATTTGTTGGGTGAAACGTAACTTCGCCCCTTAGACTTGAACCAAAGCTTAGGATACCTAGGGGAGAAGTTTTTCTGACTAATAAACATGTTTTATTCTGGGTAATTTCATCTCCCTTCCAGGGGTTCAGGTTTGGAAAAGATATAAGAGGTCAACTCATTAATGATTGATTTGAGAGAGATCGCTTTTTTTGGCTTCCTTCCAAGATCATTCTGTGATTTCAGATTACGCTATCCTTTCGATGTTTGTATATCCACTGTTTTTACTGTAGTCTGCATCAAAATGAAGTGAGTCTAGGCAAAATTGGGGCCCCAAATGACTTACCAGCAAAGGCTGGGTATACGGCATTTGTTGGGTGAAACGTAACTTCGCCCCTCAGACTTCAACCAAAGCTTAGGATACCTAGGGGAGAAGTTTTTCTGACTAATAAACATGTTTTATTCTGGGTAATTTCATCTCCCTTCCAGGGGTTCAGGTTTGGGAAAGATATAAGAGGTCAACTTATTAATGATTGATTTGAGAGAGATCGCTTTTTTTTGGCTTCCTTCCAAGATCATTCTGTGATTTCAGATTACGCTATCCTTTCGATGTTTGTATATCCACTGTTTTTACTGTAGTCTGCATCAAAAGGAAGTGAGTCTAGGCAAAATTGGGGCCCCAAATGACTTACCAGCAAGGGCTGGGTATACGGCATTTGTTGGGTGAAACGTAACTTCGCCCCTCAGACTTCAACCAAAGCTTAGGATACTTAGGGGAGAAGTTTTTCTGACTAATAAACATGTTTTATTCTGGGTAATTTCATCTCCCTTCCAGGGGTTCAGGTTTGGAAAAGATATAAGAGGTCAACTCATTAATGATTGATTTGAGAGAGATCGCTTTTTTTGGCTTCCTTCCAAGATCATTCTGTGATTTCAGATTACGCTATCCTTTCGATGTTTGTATATCCACTGTTTTTACTGTAGTCTGCATCAAAATGAAGTGAGTCTAGGCAAAATTGGGGCCCCAAATGACTTACCAGCAAGGGCTGGGTATACGGCATTTGTTGGGTGAAACGTAACTTCGCCCCTCAGACTTCAACCAAAGCTTAGGATACCTAGGGGAGAAGTTTTTCTGACTAATAAACATGTTTTATTCTGGGTAATTTCATCTCCCTTCCAGGGGTTCAGGTTTGGGAAAGATATAAGAGGTCAACTCATTAATGATTGATTTGAGAGAGATCGCTTTTTTTTGGCTTCCTTCCAAGATCATTCTGTGATTTCAGATTACGCTATCCTTTCGATGTTTGTATATCCACTGTTTTTACTGTAGTCTGCATCAAAAGGAAGTGAGTCTAGGCAAAATTGGGGCCCCAAATGACTTACCAGCAAGGGCGGGGTATACGGCATTTGTTGGGTGAAACGTAACTTCGCCCCTTAGACTTGAACCAAAGCTTAGGATACCTAGGGGAGAAGTTTTTCTGACTAATAAACATGTTTTATTCTGGGTAATTTCATCTCCCTTCCAGGGGTTCAGGTTTGGAAAAGATATAAGAGGTCAACTCATTAATGATTGATTTGAGAGAGATCGCTTTTTTTGGCTTCCTTCCAAGATCATTCTGTGATTTCAGATTACGCTATCCTTTCGATGTTTGTATATCCACTGTTTTTACTGTACTCTGCATCAAAAGGAAGTGAGTCTAGGCAAAATTGGGGCCCCAAATGACTTACCAGCAAGGGCTGGGTATACGGCATTTGTTGGGTGAAACGTAACTTCGCCCCTCAGACTTCAACCAAAGCTTAGGATACTTAGGGGAGAAGTTTTTCTGACTAATAAACATGTTTTATTCTGGGTAATTTCATCTCCCTTCCAGGGGTTCAGGTTTGGAAAAGATATAAGAGGTCAACTCATTAATGATTGATTTGAGAGAGATCGCTTTTTTTGGCTTCCTTCCAAGATCATTCTGTGATTTCAGATTACGCTATCCTTTCGATGTTTGTATATCCACTGTTTTTACTGTAGTCTGCATCAAAAGGAAGTGAGTCTAGGCAAAATTGGGGCCCCAAATGACTTACCAGCAAGGGCTGGGTATACGGCATTTGTTGGGTGAAACGTAACTTCGCCCCTCAGACTTCAACCAAAGCTTAGGATACTTAGGGGAGAAGTTTTTCTGACTAATAAACATGTTTTATTCTGGGTAATTTCATCTCCCTTCCAGGGGTTCAGGTTTGGAAAAGATATAAGAGGTCAACTCATTAATGATTGATTTGAGAGAGATCGCTTTTTTTGGCTTCCTTCCAAGATCATTCTGTGATTTCAGATTACGCTATCCTTTCGATGTTTGTATATCCACTGTTTTTACTGTAGTCTGCATCAAAATGAAGTGAGTCTAGGCAAAATTGGGGCCCCAAATGACTTACCAGCAAGGGCTGGGTATACGGCATTTGTTGGGTGAAACGTAACTTCGCCCCTCAGACTTCAACCAAAGCTTAGGATACCTAGGGGAGAAGTTTTTCTGACTAATAAACATGTTTTATTCTGGGTAATTTCATCTCCCTTCCAGGGGTTCAGGTTTGGGAAAGATATAAGAGGTCAACTCATTAATGATTGATTTGAGAGAGATCGCTTTTTTTTGGCTTCCTTCCAAGATCATTCTGTGATTTCAGATTACGCTATCCTTTCGATGTTTGTATATCCACTGTTTTTACTGTAGTCTGCATCAAAAGGAAGTGAGTCTAGGCAAAATTGGGGCCCCAAATGACTTACCAGCAAGGGCGGGGTATACGGCATTTGTTGGGTGAAACGTAACTTCGCCCCTTAGACTTGAACCAAAGCTTAGGATACCTAGGGGAGAAGTTTTTCTGACTAATAAACATGTTTTATTCTGGGTAATTTCATCTCCCTTCCAGGGGTTCAGGTTTGGAAAAGATATAAGAGGTCAACTCATTAATGATTGATTTGAGAGAGATCGCTTTTTTTGGCTTCCTTCCAAGATCATTCTGTGATTTCAGATTACGCTATCCTTTCGATGTTTGTATATCCACTGTTTTTACTGTAGTCTGCATCAAAAGGAAGTGAGTCTAGGCAAAATTGGGGCCCCAAATGACTTACCAGCAAGGGCTGGGTATACGGCATTTGTTGGGTGAAACGTAACTTCGCCCCTCAGACTTCAACCAAAGCTTAGGATACTTAGGGGAGAAGTTTTTCTGACTAATAAACATGTTTTATTCTGGGTAATTTCATCTCCCTTCCAGGGGTTCAGGTTTGGAAAAGATATAAGAGGTCAACTCATTAATGATTGATTTGAGAGAGATCGCTTTTTTTGGCTTCCTTCCAAGATCATTCTGTGATTTCAGATTACGCTATCCTTTCGATGTTTGTATATCCACTGTTTTTACTGTAGTCTGCATCAAAAGGAAGTGAGTCTAGGCAAAATTGGGGCCCCAAATGACTTACCAGCAAGGGCTGGGTATACGGCATTTGTTGGGTGAAACGTAACTTCGCCCCTCAGACTTCAACCAAAGCTTAGGATACTTAGGGGAGAAGTTTTTCTGACTAATAAACATGTTTTATTCTGGGTAATTTCATCTCCCTTCCAGGGGTTCAGGTTTGGAAAAGATATAAGAGGTCAACTCATTAATGATTGATTTGAGAGAGATCGCTTTTTTTGGCTTCCTTCCAAGATCATTCTGTGATTTCAGATTACGCTATCCTTTCGATGTTTGTATATCCACTGTTTTTACTGTAGTCTGCATCAAAATGAAGTGAGTCTAGGCAAAATTGGGGCCCCAAATGACTTACCAGCAAGGGCTGGGTATACGGCATTTGTTGGGTGAAACGTAACTTCGCCCCTCAGACTTCAACCAAAGCTTAGGATACTTAGGGGAGAAGTTTTTCTGACTAATAAACATGTTTTATTCTGGGTAATTTCATCTCCCTTCCAGGGGTTCAGGTTTGGAAAAGATATAAGAGGTCAACTCATTAATGATTGATTTGAGAGAGATCGCTTTTTTTGGCTTCCTTCCAAGATCATTCTGTGATTTCAGATTACGCTATCCTTTCGATGTTTGTATATCCACTGTTTTTACTGTAGTCTGCATCAAAAGGAAGTGAGTCTAGGCAAAATTGGGGCCCCAAATGACTTACCAGCAAGGGCTGGGTATACGGCATTTGTTGGGTGAAACGTAACTTCGCCCCTCAGACTTCAACCAAAGCTTAGGATACTTAGGGGAGAAGTTTTTCTGACTAATAAACATGTTTTATTCTGGGTAATTTCATCTCCCTTCCAGGGGTTCAGGTTTGGAAAAGATATAAGAGGTCAACTCATTAATGATTGATTTGAGAGAGATCGCTTTTTTTGGCTTCCTTCCAAGATCATTCTGTGATTTCAGATTACGCTATCCTTTCGATGTTTGTATATCCACTGTTTTTACTGTAGTCTGCATCAAAATGAAGTGAGTCTAGGCAAAATTGGGGCCCCAAATGACTTACCAGCAAGGGCTGGGTATACGGCATTTGTTGGGTGAAACGTAACTTCGCCCCTCAGACTTCAACCAAAGCTTAGGATACTTAGGGGAGAAGTTTTTCTGACTAATAAACATGTTTTATTCTGGGTAATTTCATCTCCCTTCCAGGGGTTCAGGTTTGGAAAAGATATAAGAGGTCAACTCATTAATGATTGATTTGAGAGAGATCGCTTTTTTTGGCTTCCTTCCAAGATCATTCTGTGATTTCAGATTACGCTATCCTTTCGATGTTTGTATATCCACTGTTTTTACTGTAGTCTGCATCAAAAGGAAGTGAGTCTAGGCAAAATTGGGGCCCCAAATGACTTACCAGCAAGGGCTGGGTATACGGCATTTGTTGGGTGAAACGTAACTTCGCCCCTCAGACTTCAACCAAAGCTTAGGATACTTAGGGGAGAAGTTTTTCTGACTAATAAACATGTTTTATTCTGGGTAATTTCATCTCCCTTCCAGGGGTTCAGGTTTGGAAAAGATATAAGAGGTCAACTCATTAATGATTGATTTGAGAGAGATCGCTTTTTTTGGCTTCCTTCCAAGATCATTCTGTGATTTCAGATTACGCTATCCTTTCGATGTTTGTATATCCACTGTTTTTACTGTAGTCTGCATCAAAATGAAGTGAGTCTAGGCAAAATTGGGGCCCCAAATGACTTACCAGCAAGGGCTGGGTATACGGCATTTGTTGGGTGAAACGTAACTTCGCCCCTCAGACTTCAACCAAAGCTTAGGATACTTAGGGGAGAAGTTTTTCTGACTAATAAACATGTTTTATTCTGGGTAATTTCATCTCCCTTCCAGGGGTTCAGGTTTGGAAAAGATATAAGAGGTCAACTCATTAATGATTGATTTGAGAGAGATCGCTTTTTTTGGCTTCCTTCCAAGATCATTCTGTGATTTCAGATTACGCTATCCTTTCGATGTTTGTATATCCACTGTTTTTACTGTAGTCTGCATCAAAATGAAGTGAGTCTAGGCAAAATTGGGGCCCCAAATGACTTACCAGCAAGGGCTGGGTATACGGCATTTGTTGGGTGAAACGTAACTTCGCCCCTCAGACTTCAACCAAAGCTTAGGATACTTAGGGGAGAAGTTTTTCTGACTAATAAACATGTTTTATTCTGGGTAATTTCATCTCCCTTCCAGGGGTTCAGGTTTGGAAAAGATATAAGAGGTCAACTCATTAATGATTGATTTGAGAGAGATCGCTTTTTTTGGCTTCCTTCCAAGATCATTCTGTGATTTCAGATTACGCTATCCTTTCGATGTTTGTATATCCACTGTTTTTACTGTAGTCTGCATCAAAAGGAAGTGAGTCTAGGCAAAATTGGGGCCCCAAATGACTTACCAGCAAGGGCTGGGTATACGGCATTTGTTGGGTGAAACGTAACTTCGCCCCTCAGACTTCAACCAAAGCTTAGGATACTTAGGGGAGAAGTTTTTCTGACTAATAAACATGTTTTATTCTGGGTAATTTCATCTCCCTTCCAGGGGTTCAGGTTTGGAAAAGATATAAGAGGTCAACTCATTAATGATTGATTTGAGAGAGATCGCTTTTTTTGGCTTCCTTCCAAGATCATTCTGTGATTTCAGATTACGCTATCCTTTCGATGTTTGTATATCCACTGTTTTTACTGTAGTCTGCATCAAAAGGAAGTGAGTCTAGGCAAAATTGGGGCCCCAAATGACTTACCAGCAAGGGCTGGGTATACGGCATTTGTTGGGTGAAACGTAACTTCGCCCCTCAGACTTCAACCAAAGCTTAGGATACTTAGGGGAGAAGTTTTTCTGACTAATAAACATGTTTTATTCTGGGTAATTTCATCTCCCTTCCAGGGGTTCAGGTTTGGAAAAGATATAAGAGGTCAACTCATTAATGATTGATTTGAGAGAGATCGCTTTTTTTGGCTTCCTTCCAAGATCATTCTGTGATTTCAGATTACGCTATCCTTTCGATGTTTGTATATCCACTGTTTTTACTGTAGTCTGCATCAAAAGGAAGTGAGTCTAGGCAAAATTGGGGCCCCAAATGACTTACCAGCAAGGGCTGGGTATACGGCATTTGTTGGGTGAAACGTAACTTCGCCCCTCAGACTTCAACCAAAGCTTAGGATACTTAGGGGAGAAGTTTTTCTGACTAATAAACATGTTTTATTCTGGGTAATTTCATCTCCCTTCCAGGGGTTCAGGTTTGGAAAAGATATAAGAGGTCAACTCATTAATGATTGATTTGAGAGAGATCGCTTTTTTTGGCTTCCTTCCAAGATCATTCTGTGATTTCAGATTACGCTATCCTTTCGATGTTTGTATATCCACTGTTTTTACTGTAGTCTGCATCAAAAGGAAGTGAGTCTAGGCAAAATTGGGGCCCCAAATGACTTACCAGCAAGGGCTGGGTATACGGCATTTGTTGGGTGAAACGTAACTTCGCCCCTCAGACTTCAACCAAAGCTTAGGATACTTAGGGGAGAAGTTTTTCTGACTAATAAACATGTTTTATTCTGGGTAATTTCATCTCCCTTCCAGGGGTTCAGGTTTGGAAAAGATATAAGAGGTCAACTCATTAATGATTGATTTGAGAGAGATCGCTTTTTTTGGCTTCCTTCCAAGATCATTCTGTGATTTCAGATTACGCTATCCTTTCGATGTTTGTATATCCACTGTTTTTACTGTAGTCTGCATCAAAATGAAGTGAGTCTAGGCAAAATTGGGGCCCCAAATAACTTACCAGCAAGGGCTGGGTATACGGCATTTGTTGGGTGAAACGTAACTTCGCCCCTCAGACTTCAACCAAAGCTTAGGATACCTAGGGGAGAAGTTTTTCTGACTAATAAACATGTTTTATTCTGGGTAATTTCATCTCCCTTCCAGGGGTTCAGGTTTGGAAAAGATATAAGAGGTCAACTCATTAATGATTGATTTGAGAGAGATCGCTTTTTTTGGCTTCCTTCCAAGATCATTCTGTGATTTCAGATTACGCTATCCTGTCGATGTTTGTATATCCACTGTTTTTACTGTAGTCTGCATCAAAATGAAGTGAGTCTAGGCAAAATTGGGGCCCCAAATAACTTACCAGCAAGGGCTGGGTATACGGCATTTGTTGGGTGAAACGTAACTTCGCCCCTCAGACTTCAACCAAAGCTTAGGATACCTAGGGGAGAAGTTTTTCTGACTAATAAACATGTTTTATTCTGGGTAATTTCATCTCCCTTCCAGGGGTTCAGGTTTGGAAAAGATATAAGAGGTCAACTCATTAATGATTGATTTGAGAGAGATCGCTTTTTTTGGCTTCCTTCCAAGATCATTCTGTGATTTCAGATTACGCTATCCTTTCGATGTTTGTATATCCACTGTTTTTACTGTAGTCTGCATCAAAAGGAAGTGAGTCTAGGCAAAATTGGGGCCCCAAATGACTTACCAGCAAGGGCTGGGTATACGGCATTTGAATGATCTTGGAAGGAAGCCAAAAAAAGCGATCTCTCTCAAATCAATCATTAATGAGTTGACCTCTTATATCTTTTCCAAACCTGAACCCCTGAAAGGGAGATGAAATTACCCAGAATAAAACATGTTTATTAGTCAGAAAAACTTCTCCCCTAGGTATCCTAAGCTTTGGTTGAAGTCTGAGGGGCGAAGTTACGTTTCACCCAACAAATGCCGTATACCCCGCCCTTGCTGGTAAGTCATTTGGGGCCCCAATTTTGCCTAGACTCACTTCCTTTTGATGCAGACTACAGTAAAAACAGTGGATATACAAACATCGAAAGGATAGCGTAATCTGAAATCACAGAATGATCTTGGAAGGAAGCCAAAAAAAGCGATCTCTCTCAAATCAATCATTAATGAGTTGACCTCTTATATCTTTTCCAAACCTGAACCCCTGAAAGGGAGATGAAATTACCCAGAATAAAACATGTTTATTAGTCAGAAAAACTTCTCCCCTAGGTATCCTAAGCTTTGGTTGAAGTCTGAGGGGCGAAGTTACGTTTCACCCAACAAATGCCGTATACCCCGCCCTTGCTGGTAAGTCATTTGGGGCCCCAATTTTGCCTAGACTCACTTCCTTTTGATGCAGACTACAGTAAAAACAGTGGATATACAAACATCGAAAGGATAGCGTAATCTGAAATCACAGAATGATCTTGGAAGGAAGCCAAAAAAAGCGATCTCTCTCAAATCAATCATTAATGAGTTGACCTCTTATATCTTTTCCAAACCTGAACCCCTGGAAGGGAGATGAAATTACCCAGAATAAAACATGTTTATTAGTCAGAAAAACTTCTCCCCTAGGTATCCTAAGCTTTGGTTCAAGTCTAAGGGGCGAAGTTACGTTTCACCCAACAAATGCCGTATACCCCGCCCTTGCTGGTAAGTCATTTGGGGCCCCAATTTTGCCTAGACTCACTTCCTTTTGATGCAGACTACAGTAAAAACAGTGGATATACAAACATCGAAAGGATAGAGTAATCTGAAATCACAGAATGATCTTGGAAGGAAGCCAAAAAAAGCGATCCCTCTCAAATCAATCATTAATGAGTTGAACTCTTATTGCTTTCCCAAACCTGAACCCCTGGAAGGGAGATGAAATTACCCAGAATAAAACATGTTTATTAGTCAGAAAAACTTCTCCCCTAGGTATCCTAAGCTTTGGTTGAAGTCTGAGGGGCGAAGTTACGTTTCACCCAACAAATGCCGTATACCCAGCCCTTGCTGGTAAGTCATTTGGGGCCCCAATTTTGCCTAGACTCACTTCCTTTTGATGCAGACTACAGTAAAAACAGTGGATATACAAACATCGAAAGGATAGCGTAATCTGAAATCACAGAATGATCTTGGAAGGAAGCCAAAAAAAGCGATCTCTCTCAAATCAATCATTAATGAGTTGACCTCTTATATCTTTTCCAAACCTGAACCCCTGGAAGGGAGATGAAATTACCCAGAATAAAACATGTTTATTAGTCAGAAAAACTTCTCCCCTAGGTATCCTAAGCTTTGGTTCAAGTCTAAGGGGCGAAGTTACGTTTCACCCAACAAATGCCGTATACCCCGCCCTTGCTGGTAAGTCATTTGGGGCCCCAATTTTGCCTAGACTCACTTCCTTTTGATGCAGACTACAGTAAAAACAGTGGATATACAAACATCGAAAGGATAGCGTAATCTGAAATCACAGAATGATCTTGGAAGGAAGCCAAAAAAAAGCGATCCCTCTCAAATCAATCATTAATGAGTTGAACTCTTATTGCTTTCCCAAACCTGAACCCCTGGAAGGGAGATGAAATTACCCAGAATAAAACATGTTTATTAGTCAGAAAAACTTCTCCCCTAGGTATCCTAAGCTTTGGTTGAAGTCTGAGGGGCGAAGTTACGTTTCACCCAACAAATGCCGTATACCCAGCCCTTGCTGGTAAGTCATTTGGGGCCCCAATTTTGCCTAGACTCACTTCCTTTTGATGCAGACTACAGTAAAAACAGTGGATATACAAACATCGAAAGGATAGCGTAATCTGAAATCACAGAATGATCTTGGAAGGAAGCCAAAAAAAGCGATCTCTCTCAAATCAATCATTAATGAGTTGACCTCTTATATCTTTTCCAAACCTGAACCCCTGGAAGGGAGATGAAATTACCCAGAATAAAACATGTTTATTAGTCAGAAAAACTTCTCCCCTAGGTATCCTAAGCTTTGGTTCAAGTCTAAGGGGCGAAGTTACGTTTCACCCAACAAATGCCGTATACCCCGCCCTTGCTGGTAAGTCATTTGGGGCCCCAATTTTGCCTAGACTCACTTCCTTTTGATGCAGACTACAGTAAAAACAGTGGATATACAAACATCGAAAGGATAGCGTAATCTGAAATCACAGAATGATCTTGGAAGGAAGCCAAAAAAAAGCGATCCCTCTCAAATCAATCATTAATGAGTTGAACTCTTATTGCTTTCCCAAACCTGAACCCCTGGAAGGGAGATGAAATTACCCAGAATAAAACATGTTTATTAGTCAGAAAAACTTCTCCCCTAGGTATCCTAAGCTTTGGTTGAAGTCTGAGGGGCGAAGTTACGTTTCACCCAACAAATGCCGTATACCCAGCCCTTGCTGGTAAGTCATTTGGGGCCCCAATTTTGCCTAGACTCACTTCCTTTTGATGCAGACTACAGTAAAAACAGTGGATATACAAACATCGAAAGGATAGCGTAATCTGAAATCACAGAATGATCTTGGAAGGAAGCCAAAAAAAGCGATCTCTCTCAAATCAATCATTAATGAGTTGACCTCTTATATCTTTTCCAAACCTGAACCCCTGAAAGGGAGATGAAATTACCCAGAATAAAACATGTTTATTAGTCAGAAAAACTTCTCCCCTAGGTATCCTAAGCTTTGGTTGAAGTCTGAGGGGCGAAGTTACGTTTCACCCAACAAATGCCGTATACCCCGCCCTTGCTGGTAAGTCATTTGGGGCCCCAATTTTGCCTAGACTCACTTCCTTTTGATGCAGACTACAGTAAAAACAGTGGATATACAAACATCGAAAGGATAGCGTAATCTGAAATCACAGAATGATCTTGGAAGGAAGCCAAAAAAAGCGATCTCTCTCAAATCAATCATTAATGAGTTGACCTCTTATATCTTTTCCAAACCTGAACCCCTGAAAGGGAGATGAAATTACCCAGAATAAAACATGTTTATTAGTCAGAAAAACTTCTCCCCTAGGTATCCTAAGCTTTGGTTGAAGTCTGAGGGGCGAAGTTACGTTTCACCCAACAAATGCCGTATACCCCGCCCTTGCTGGTAAGTCATTTGGGGCCCCAATTTTGCCTAGACTCACTTCCTTTTGATGCAGACTACAGTAAAAACAGTGGATATACAAACATCGAAAGGATAGCGTAATCTGAAATCACAGAATGATCTTGGAAGGAAGCCAAAAAAAGCGATCTCTCTCAAATCAATCATTAATGAGTTGACCTCTTATATCTTTTCCAAACCTGAACCCCTGGAAGGGAGATGAAATTACCCAGAATAAAACATGTTTATTAGTCAGAAAAACTTCTCCCCTAGGTATCCTAAGCTTTGGTTCAAGTCTAAGGGGCGAAGTTACGTTTCACCCAACAAATGCCGTATACCCCGCCCTTGCTGGTAAGTCATTTGGGGCCCCAATTTTGCCTAGACTCACTTCCTTTTGATGCAGACTACAGTAAAAACAGTGGATATACAAACATCGAAAGGATAGAGTAATCTGAAATCACAGAATGATCTTGGAAGGAAGCCAAAAAAAAGCGATCCCTCTCAAATCAATCATTAATGAGTTGAACTCTTATTGCTTTCCCAAACCTGAACCCCTGGAAGGGAGATGAAATTACCCAGAATAAAACATGTTTATTAGTCAGAAAAACTTCTCCCCTAGGTATCCTAAGCTTTGGTTGAAGTCTGAGGGGCGAAGTTACGTTTCACCCAACAAATGCCGTATACCCAGCCCTTGCTGGTAAGTCATTTGGGGCCCCAATTTTGCCTAGACTCACTTCCTTTTGATGCAGACTACAGTAAAAACAGTGGATATACAAACATCGAAAGGATAGCGTAATCTGAAATCACAGAATGATCTTGGAAGGAAGCCAAAAAAAGCGATCTCTCTCAAATCAATCATTAATGAGTTGACCTCTTATATCTTTTCCAAACCTGAACCCCTGAAAGGGAGATGAAATTACCCAGAATAAAACATGTTTATTAGTCAGAAAAACTTCTCCCCTAGGTATCCTAAGCTTTGGTTGAAGTCTGAGGGGCGAAGTTACGTTTCACCCAACAAATGCCGTATACCCCGCCCTTGCTGGTAAGTCATTTGGGGCCCCAATTTTGCCTAGACTCACTTCCTTTTGATGCAGACTACAGTAAAAACAGTGGATATACAAACATCGAAAGGATAGCGTAATCTGAAATCACAGAATGATCTTGGAAGGAAGCCAAAAAAAGCGATCTCTCTCAAATCAATCATTAATGAGTTGACCTCTTATATCTTTTCCAAACCTGAACCCCTGAAAGGGAGATGAAATTACCCAGAATAAAACATGTTTATTAGTCAGAAAAACTTCTCCCCTAGGTATCCTAAGCTTTGGTTGAAGTCTGAGGGGCGAAGTTACGTTTCACCCAACAAATGCCGTATACCCCGCCCTTGCTGGTAAGTCATTTGGGGCCCCAATTTTGCCTAGACTCACTTCCTTTTGATGCAGACTACAGTAAAAACAGTGGATATACAAACATCGAAAGGATAGCGTAATCTGAAATCACAGAATGATCTTGGAAGGAAGCCAAAAAAAGCGATCTCTCTCAAATCAATCATTAATGAGTTGACCTCTTATATCTTTTCCAAACCTGAACCCCTGGAAGGGAGATGAAATTACCCAGAATAAAACATGTTTATTAGTCAGAAAAACTTCTCCCCTAGGTATCCTAAGCTTTGGTTCAAGTCTAAGGGGCGAAGTTACGTTTCACCCAACAAATGCCGTATACCCCGCCCTTGCTGGTAAGTCATTTGGGGCCCCAATTTTGCCTAGACTCACTTCCTTTTGATGCAGACTACAGTAAAAACAGTGGATATACAAACATCGAAAGGATAGAGTAATCTGAAATCACAGAATGATCTTGGAAGGAAGCCAAAAAAAAGCGATCCCTCTCAAATCAATCATTAATGAGTTGAACTCTTATTGCTTTCCCAAACCTGAACCCCTGGAAGGGAGATGAAATTACCCAGAATAAAACATGTTTATTAGTCAGAAAAACTTCTCCCCTAGGTATCCTAAGCTTTGGTTGAAGTCTGAGGGGCGAAGTTACGTTTCACCCAACAAATGCCGTATACCCAGCCCTTGCTGGTAAGTCATTTGGGGCCCCAATTTTGCCTAGACTCACTTCCTTTTGATGCAGACTACAGTAAAAACAGTGGATATACAAACATCGAAAGGATAGCGTAATCTGAAATCACAGAATGATCTTGGAAGGAAGCCAAAAAAAGCGATCTCTCTCAAATCAATCATTAATGAGTTGACCTCTTATATCTTTTCCAAACCTGAACCCCTGGAAGGGAGATGAAATTACCCAGAATAAAACATGTTTATTAGTCAGAAAAACTTCTCCCCTAGGTATCCTAAGCTTTGGTTCAAGTCTAAGGGGCGAAGTTACGTTTCACCCAACAAATGCCGTATACCCCGCCCTTGCTGGTAAGTCATTTGGGGCCCCAATTTTGCCTAGACTCACTTCCTTTTGATGCAGACTACAGTAAAAACAGTGGATATACAAACATCGAAAGGATAGCGTAATCTGAAATCACAGAATGATCTTGGAAGGAAGCCAAAAAAAAGCGATCCCTCTCAAATCAATCATTAATGAGTTGAACTCTTATTGCTTTCCCAAACCTGAACCCCTGGAAGGGAGATGAAATTACCCAGAATAAAACATGTTTATTAGTCAGAAAAACTTCTCCCCTAGGTATCCTAAGCTTTGGTTGAAGTCTGAGGGGCGAAGTTACGTTTCACCCAACAAATGCCGTATACCCCGCCCTTGCTGGTAAGTCATTTGGGGCCCCAATTTTGCCTAGACTCACTTCCTTTTGATGCAGACTACAGTAAAAACAGTGGATATACAAACATCGAAAGGATAGCGTAATCTGAAATCACAGAATGATCTTGGAAGGAAGCCAAAAAAAGCGATCTCTCTCAAATCAATCATTAATGAGTTGACCTCTTATATCTTTTCCAAACCTGAACCCCTGGAAGGGAGATGAAATTACCCAGAATAAAACATGTTTATTAGTCAGAAAAACTTCTCCCCTAGGTATCCTAAGCTTTGGTTCAAGTCTAAGGGGCGAAGTTACGTTTCACCCAACAAATGCCGTATACCCCGCCCTTGCTGGTAAGTCATTTGGGGCCCCAATTTTGCCTAGACTCACTTCCTTTTGATGCAGACTACAGTAAAAACAGTGGATATACAAACATCGAAAGGATAGAGTAATCTGAAATCACAGAATGATCTTGGAAGGAAGCCAAAAAAAAGCGATCCCTCTCAAATCAATCATTAATGAGTTGAACTCTTATTGCTTTCCCAAACCTGAACCCCTGGAAGGGAGATGAAATTACCCAGAATAAAACATGTTTATTAGTCAGAAAAACTTCTCCCCTAGGTATCCTAAGCTTTGGTTGAAGTCTGAGGGGCGAAGTTACGTTTCACCCAACAAATGCCGTATACCCAGCCCTTGCTGGTAAGTCATTTGGGGCCCCAATTTTGCCTAGACTCACTTCCTTTTGATGCAGACTACAGTAAAAACAGTGGATATACAAACATCGAAAGGATAGCGTAATCTGAAATCACAGAATGATCTTGGAAGGAAGCCAAAAAAAGCGATCTCTCTCAAATCAATCATTAATGAGTTGACCTCTTATATCTTTTCCAAACCTGAACCCCTGGAAGGGAGATGAAATTACCCAGAATAAAACATGTTTATTAGTCAGAAAAACTTCTCCCCTAGGTATCCTAAGCTTTGGTTGAAGTCTGAGGGGCGAAGTTACGTTTCACCCAACAAATGCCGTATACCCCGCCCTTGCTGGTAAGTCATTTGGGGCCCCAATTTTGCCTAGACTCACTTCCTTTTGATGCAGACTACAGTAAAAACAGTGGATATACAAACATCGAAAGGATAGCGTAATCTGAAATCACAGAATGATCTTGGAAGGAAGCCAAAAAAAGCGATCTCTCTCAAATCAATCATTAATGAGTTGACCTCTTATATCTTTTCCAAACCTGAACCCCTGGAAGGGAGATGAAATTACCCAGAATAAAACATGTTTATTAGTCAGAAAAACTTCTCCCCTAGGTATCCTAAGCTTTGGTTCAAGTCTAAGGGGCGAAGTTACGTTTCACCCAACAAATGCCGTATACCCCGCCCTTGCTGGTAAGTCATTTGGGGCCCCAATTTTGCCTAGACTCACTTCCTTTTGATGCAGACTACAGTAAAAACAGTGGATATACAAACATCGAAAGGATAGAGTAATCTGAAATCACAGAATGATCTTGGAAGGAAGCCAAAAAAAAGCGATCCCTCTCAAATCAATCATTAATGAGTTGAACTCTTATTGCTTTCCCAAACCTGAACCCCTGGAAGGGAGATGAAATTACCCAGAATAAAACATGTTTATTAGTCAGAAAAACTTCTCCCCTAGGTATCCTAAGCTTTGGTTGAAGTCTGAGGGGCGAAGTTACGTTTCACCCAACAAATGCCGTATACCCAGCCCTTGCTGGTAAGTCATTTGGGGCCCCAATTTTGCCTAGACTCACTTCCTTTTGATGCAGACTACAGTAAAAACAGTGGATATACAAACATCGAAAGGATAGCGTAATCTGAAATCACAGAATGATCTTGGAAGGAAGCCAAAAAAAGCGATCTCTCTCAAATCAATCATTAATGAGTTGACCTCTTATATCTTTTCCAAACCTGAACCCCTGGAAGGGAGATGAAATTACCCAGAATAAAACATGTTTATTAGTCAGAAAAACTTCTCCCCTAGGTATCCTAAGCTTTGGTTGAAGTCTGAGGGGCGAAGTTACGTTTCACCCAACAAATGCCGTATACCCCGCCCTTGCTGGTAAGTCATTTGGGGCCCCAATTTTGCCTAGACTCACTTCCTTTTGATGCAGACTACAGTAAAAACAGTGGATATACAAACATCGAAAGGATAGCGTAATCTGAAATCACAGAATGATCTTGGAAGGAAGCCAAAAAAAGCGATCTCTCTCAAATCAATCATTAATGAGTTGACCTCTTATATCTTTTCCAAACCTGAACCCCTGGAAGGGAGATGAAATTACCCAGAATAAAACATGTTTATTAGTCAGAAAAACTTCTCCCCTAGGTATCCTAAGCTTTGGTTCAAGTCTAAGGGGCGAAGTTACGTTTCACCCAACAAATGCCGTATACCCCGCCCTTGCTGGTAAGTCATTTGGGGCCCCAATTTTGCCTAGACTCACTTCCTTTTGATGCAGACTACAGTAAAAACAGTGGATATACAAACATCGAAAGGATAGAGTAATCTGAAATCACAGAATGATCTTGGAAGGAAGCCAAAAAAAAGCGATCCCTCTCAAATCAATCATTAATGAGTTGAACTCTTATTGCTTTCCCAAACCTGAACCCCTGGAAGGGAGATGAAATTACCCAGAATAAAACATGTTTATTAGTCAGAAAAACTTCTCCCCTAGGTATCCTAAGCTTTGGTTGAAGTCTGAGGGGCGAAGTTACGTTTCACCCAACAAATGCCGTATACCCAGCCCTTGCTGGTAAGTCATTTGGGGCCCCAATTTTGCCTAGACTCACTTCCTTTTGATGCAGACTACAGTAAAAACAGTGGATATACAAACATCGAAAGGATAGCGTAATCTGAAATCACAGAATGATCTTGGAAGGAAGCCAAAAAAAGCGATCTCTCTCAAATCAATCATTAATGAGTTGACCTCTTATATCTTTTCCAAACCTGAACCCCTGGAAGGGAGATGAAATTACCCAGAATAAAACATGTTTATTAGTCAGAAAAACTTCTCCCCTAGGTATCCTAAGCTTTGGTTGAAGTCTGAGGGGCGAAGTTACGTTTCACCCAACAAATGCCGTATACCCCGCCCTTGCTGGTAAGTCATTTGGGGCCCCAATTTTGCCTAGACTCACTTCCTTTTGATGCAGACTACAGTAAAAACAGTGGATATACAAACATCGAAAGGATAGCGTAATCTGAAATCACAGAATGATCTTGGAAGGAAGCCAAAAAAAGCGATCTCTCTCAAATCAATCATTAATGAGTTGACCTCTTATATCTTTTCCAAACCTGAACCCCTGGAAGGGAGATGAAATTACCCAGAATAAAACATGTTTATTAGTCAGAAAAACTTCTCCCCTAGGTATCCTAAGCTTTGGTTCAAGTCTAAGGGGCGAAGTTACGTTTCACCCAACAAATGCCGTATACCCCGCCCTTGCTGGTAAGTCATTTGGGGCCCCAATTTTGCCTAGACTCACTTCCTTTTGATGCAGACTACAGTAAAAACAGTGGATATACAAACATCGAAAGGATAGAGTAATCTGAAATCACAGAATGATCTTGGAAGGAAGCCAAAAAAAAGCGATCCCTCTCAAATCAATCATTAATGAGTTGAACTCTTATTGCTTTCCCAAACCTGAACCCCTGGAAGGGAGATGAAATTACCCAGAATAAAACATGTTTATTAGTCAGAAAAACTTCTCCCCTAGGTATCCTAAGCTTTGGTTGAAGTCTGAGGGGCGAAGTTACGTTTCACCCAACAAATGCCGTATACCCAGCCCTTGCTGGTAAGTCATTTGGGGCCCCAATTTTGCCTAGACTCACTTCCTTTTGATGCAGACTACAGTAAAAACAGTGGATATACAAACATCGAAAGGATAGCGTAATCTGAAATCACAGAATGATCTTGGAAGGAAGCCAAAAAAAGCGATCTCTCTCAAATCAATCATTAATGAGTTGACCTCTTATATCTTTTCCAAACCTGAACCCCTGGAAGGGAGATGAAATTACCCAGAATAAAACATGTTTATTAGTCAGAAAAACTTCTCCCCTAGGTATCCTAAGCTTTGGTTCAAGTCTAAGGGGCGAAGTTACGTTTCACCCAACAAATGCCGTATACCCCGCCCTTGCTGGTAAGTCATTTGGGGCCCCAATTTTGCCTAGACTCACTTCCTTTTGATGCAGACTACAGTAAAAACAGTGGATATACAAACATCGAAAAGATAGAGTAATCTGAAATCACAGAATGATCTTGGAAGGAAGCCAAAAAAAAGCGATCCCTCTCAAATCAATCATTAATGAGTTGAACTCTTATTGCTTTCCCAAACCTGAACCCCTGGAAGGGAGATGAAATTACCCAGAATAAAACATGTTTATTAGTCAGAAAAACTTCTCCCCTAGGTATCCTAAGCTTTGGTTGAAGTCTGAGGGGCGAAGTTACGTTTCACCCAACAAATGCCGTATACCCAGCCCTTGCTGGTAAGTCATTTGGGGCCCCAATTTTGCCTAGACTCACTTCCTTTTGATGCAGACTACAGTAAAAACAGTGGATATACAAACATCGAAAGGATAGCGTAATCTGAAATCACAGAATGATCTTGGAAGGAAGCCAAAAAAAGCGATCTCTCTCAAATCAATCATTAATGAGTTGACCTCTTATATCTTTTCCAAACCTGAACCCCTGGAAGGGAGATGAAATTACCCAGAATAAAACATGTTTATTAGTCAGAAAAACTTCTCCCCTAGGTATCCTAAGCTTTGGTTCAAGTCTAAGGGGCGAAGTTACGTTTCACCCAACAAATGCCGTATACCCCGCCCTTGCTGGTAAGTCATTTGGGGCCCCAATTTTGCCTAGACTCACTTCCTTTTGATGCAGACTACAGTAAAAACAGTGGATATACAAACATCGAAAGGATAGAGTAATCTGAAATCACAGAATGATCTTGGAAGGAAGCCAAAAAAAAGCGATCCCTCTCAAATCAATCATTAATGAGTTGAACTCTTATTGCTTTCCCAAACCTGAACCCCTGGAAGGGAGATGAAATTACCCAGAATAAAACATGTTTATTAGTCAGAAAAACTTCTCCCCTAGGTATCCTAAGCTTTGGTTGAAGTCTGAGGGGCGAAGTTACGTTTCACCCAACAAATGCCGTATACCCAGCCCTTGCTGGTAAGTCATTTGGGGCCCCAATTTTGCCTAGACTCACTTCCTTTTGATGCAGACTACAGTAAAAACAGTGGATATACAAACATCGAAAGGATAGCGTAATCTGAAATCACAGAATGATCTTGGAAGGAAGCCAAAAAAAGCGATCTCTCTCAAATCAATCATTAATGAGTTGACCTCTTATATCTTTTCCAAACCTGAACCCCTGGAAGGGAGATGAAATTACCCAGAATAAAACATGTTTATTAGTCAGAAAAACTTCTCCCCTAGGTATCCTAAGCTTTGGTTGAAGTCTGAGGGGCGAAGTTACGTTTCACCCAACAAATGCCGTATACCCCGCCCTTGCTGGTAAGTCATTTGGGGCCCCAATTTTGCCTAGACTCACTTCCTTTTGATGCAGACTACAGTAAAAACAGTGGATATACAAACATCGAAAGGATAGCGTAATCTGAAATCACAGAATGATCTTGGAAGGAAGCCAAAAAAAGCGATCTCTCTCAAATCAATCATTAATGAGTTGACCTCTTATATCTTTTCCAAACCTGAACCCCTGGAAGGGAGATGAAATTACCCAGAATAAAACATGTTTATTAGTCAGAAAAACTTCTCCCCTAGGTATCCTAAGCTTTGGTTCAAGTCTAAGGGGCGAAGTTACGTTTCACCCAACAAATGCCGTATACCCCGCCCTTGCTGGTAAGTCATTTGGGGCCCCAATTTTGCCTAGACTCACTTCCTTTTGATGCAGACTACAGTAAAAACAGTGGATATACAAACATCGAAAGGATAGAGTAATCTGAAATCACAGAATGATCTTGGAAGGAAGCCAAAAAAAAGCGATCCCTCTCAAATCAATCATTAATGAGTTGAACTCTTATTGCTTTCCCAAACCTGAACCCCTGGAAGGGAGATGAAATTACCCAGAATAAAACATGTTTATTAGTCAGAAAAACTTCTCCCCTAGGTATCCTAAGCTTTGGTTGAAGTCTGAGGGGCGAAGTTACGTTTCACCCAACAAATGCCGTATACCCAGCCCTTGCTGGTAAGTCATTTGGGGCCCCAATTTTGCCTAGACTCACTTCCTTTTGATGCAGACTACAGTAAAAACAGTGGATATACAAACATCGAAAGGATAGCGTAATCTGAAATCACAGAATGATCTTGGAAGGAAGCCAAAAAAAGCGATCTCTCTCAAATCAATCATTAATGAGTTGACCTCTTATATCTTTTCCAAACCTGAACCCCTGGAAGGGAGATGAAATTACCCAGAATAAAACATGTTTATTAGTCAGAAAAACTTCTCCCCTAGGTATCCTAAGCTTTGGTTCAAGTCTAAGGGGCGAAGTTACGTTTCACCCAACAAATGCCGTATACCCCGCCCTTGCTGGTAAGTCATTTGGGGCCCCAATTTTGCCTAGACTCACTTCCTTTTGATGCAGACTACAGTAAAAACAGTGGATATACAAACATCGAAAGGATAGCGTAATCTGAAATCACAGAATGATCTTGGAAGGAAGCCAAAAAAAAGCGATCCCTCTCAAATCAATCATTAATGAGTTGAACTCTTATTGCTTTCCCAAACCTGAACCCCTGGAAGGGAGATGAAATTACCCAGAATAAAACATGTTTATTAGTCAGAAAAACTTCTCCCCTAGGTATCCTAAGCTTTGGTTGAAGTCTGAGGGGCGAAGTTACGTTTCACCCAACAAATGCCGTATACCCAGCCCTTGCTGGTAAGTCATTTGGGGCCCCAATTTTGCCTAGACTCACTTCCTTTTGATGCAGACTACAGTAAAAACAGTGGATATACAAACATCGAAAGGATAGCGTAATCTGAAATCACAGAATGATCTTGGAAGGAAGCCAAAAAAAGCGATCTCTCTCAAATCAATCATTAATGAGTTGACCTCTTATATCTTTTCCAAACCTGAACCCCTGGAAGGGAGATGAAATTACCCAGAATAAAACATGTTTATTAGTCAGAAAAACTTCTCCCCTAGGTATCCTAAGCTTTGGTTCAAGTCTAAGGGGCGAAGTTACGTTTCACCCAACAAATGCCGTATACCCCGCCCTTGCTGGTAAGTCATTTGGGGCCCCAATTTTGCCTAGACTCACTTCCTTTTGATGCAGACTACAGTAAAAACAGTGGATATACAAACATCGAAAGGATAGCGTAATCTGAAATCACAGAATGATCTTGGAAGGAAGCCAAAAAAAAGCGATCCCTCTCAAATCAATCATTAATGAGTTGAACTCTTATTGCTTTCCCAAACCTGAACCCCTGGAAGGGAGATGAAATTACCCAGAATAAAACATGTTTATTAGTCAGAAAAACTTCTCCCCTAGGTATCCTAAGCTTTGGTTGAAGTCTGAGGGGCGAAGTTACGTTTCACCCAACAAATGCCGTATACCCAGCCCTTGCTGGTAAGTCATTTGGGGCCCCAATTTTGCCTAGACTCACTTCCTTTTGATGCAGACTACAGTAAAAACAGTGGATATACAAACATCGAAAGGATAGCGTAATCTGAAATCACAGAGTGATCTTGGAAGGAAGCCAAAAAAAGCGATCTCTCTCAAATCAATCATTAATGAGTTGACCTCTTATATCTTTTCCAAACCTGAACCCCTGAAAGGGAGATGAAATTACCCAGAATAAAACATGTTTATTAGTCAGAAAAACTTCTCCCCTAGGTATCCTAAGCTTTGGTTGAAGTCTGAGGGGCGAAGTTACGTTTCACCCAACAAATGCCGTATACCCCGCCCTTGCTGGTAAGTCATTTGGGGCCCCAATTTTGCCTAGACTCACTTCCTTTTGATGCAGACTACAGTAAAAACAGTGGATATACAAACATCGAAAGGATAGCGTAATCTGAAATCACAGAATGATCTTGAAAGGAAGCCAAAAAATGCGATCTCTCTCAAATCAATCATTAATGAGTTGACCTCTTATATCTTTTCCAAACCTGAACCCCTGGAAGGGAGATGAAATTACCCAGAATAAAACATGTTTATTAGTCAGAAAAACTTCTCCCCTAGGTATCCTAAGCTTTGGTTGAAGTCTGAGGGGCGAAGTTACGTTTCACCCAACAAATGCCGTATACCCCGCCCTTGCTGGTAAGTCATTTGGGGCCCCAATTTTGCCTAGACTCACTTCCTTTTGATGCAGACTACAGTAAAAACAGTGGATATACAAACATCGAAAGGATAGCGTAATCTGAAATCACAGAATGATCTTGGAAGGAAGCCAAAAAAAAGCGATCCCTCTCAAATCAATCATTAATGAGTTGAACTCTTATTGCTTTCCCAAACCTGAACCCCTGGAAGGGAGATGAAATTACCCAGAATAAAACATGTTTATTAGTCAGAAAAACTTCTCCCCTAGGTATCCTAAGCTTTGGTTGAAGTCTGAGGGGCGAAGTTACGTTTCACCCAACAAATGCCGTATACCCAGCCCTTGCTGGTAAGTCATTTGGGGCCCCAATTTTGCCTAGACTCACTTCCTTTTGATGCAGACTACAGTAAAAACAGTGGATATACAAACATCGAAAGGATAGCGTAATCTGAAATCACAGAATGATCTTGAAAGGAAGCCAAAAAATGCGATCTCTCTCAAATCAATCATTAATGAGTTGACCTCTTATATCTTTTCCAAACCTGAACCCCTGGAAGGGAGATGAAATTACCCAGAATAAAACATGTTTATTAGTCAGAAAAACTTCTCCCCTAGGTATCCTAAGCTTTGGTTGAAGTCTGAGGGGCGAAGTTACGTTTCACCCAACAAATGCCGTATACCCCGCCCTTGCTGGTAAGTCATTTGGGGCCCCAATTTTGCCTAGACTCACTTCCTTTTGATGCAGACTACAGTAAAAACAGTGGATATACAAACATCGAAAGGATAGCGTAATCTGAAATCACAGAATGATCTTGGAAGGAAGCCAAAAAAAGCGATCTCTCTCAAATCAATCATTAATGAGTTGACCTCTTATATCTTTTCCAAACCTGAACCCCTGGAAGGGAGATGAAATTACCCAGAATAAAACATGTTTATTAGTCAGAAAAACTTCTCCCCTAGGTATCCTAAGCTTTGGTTCAAGTCTAAGGGGCGAAGTTACGTTTCACCCAACAAATGCCGTATACCCCGCCCTTGCTGGTAAGTCATTTGGGGCCCCAATTTTGCCTAGACTCACTTCCTTTTGATGCAGACTACAGTAAAAACAGTGGATATACAAACATCGAAAGGATAGCGTAATCTGAAATCACAGAATGATCTTGGAAGGAAGCCAAAAAATGCGATCTCTCTCAAATCAATCATTAATGAGTTGACCTCTTATATCTTTTCCAAACCTGAACCCCTGGAAGGGAGATGAAATTACCCAGAATAAAACATGTTTATTAGTCAGAAAAACTTCTCCCCTAGGTATCCTAAGCTTTGGTTGAAGTCTGAGGGGCGAAGTTACGTTTCACCCAACAAATGCCGTATACCCCGCCCTTGCTGGTAAGTCATTTGGGGCCCCATTTTTGCCTAGACTCACTTCCTTTTGATGCAGACTACAGTAAAAACAGTGGATATACAAACATCGAAAGGATAGCGTAATCTGAAATCACAGAATGATCTTGGAAGGAAGCCAAAAAAAGCGATCTCTCTCAAATCAATCATTAATGAGTTGACCTCTTATATCTTTTCCAAACCTGAACCCCTGGAAGGGAGATGAAATTACCCAGAATAAAACATGTTTATTAGTCAGAAAAACTTCTCCCCTAGGTATCCTAAGCTTTGGTTCAAGTCTAAGGGGCGAATTTACGTTTCACCCAACAAATGCCGTATACCCCGCCCTTGCTGGTAAGTCATTTGGGGCCCCAATTTTGCCTAGACTCACTTCCTTTTGATGCAGACTACAGTAAAAACAGTGGATATACAAACATCGAAAGGATAGCGTAATCTGAAATCACAGAATGATCTTGGAAGGAAGCCAAAAAAAAGCGATCCCTCTCAAATCAATCATTAATGAGTTGAACTCTTATTGCTTTCCCAAACCTGAACCCCTGGAAGGGAGATGAAATTACCCAGAATAAAACATGTTTATTAGTCAGAAAAACTTCTCCCCTAGGTATCCTAAGCTTTGGTTGAAGTCTGAGGGGCGAAGTTACGTTTCACCCAACAAATGCCGTATACCCAGCCCTTGCTGGTAAGTCATTTGGGGCCCCAATTTTGCCTAGACTCACTTCCTTTTGATGCAGACTACAGTAAAAACAGTGGATATACAAACATCGAAAGGATAGCGTAATCTGAAATCACAGAATGATCTTGGAAGGAAGCCAAAAAATGCGATCTCTCTCAAATCAATCATTAATGAGTTGACCTCTTATATCTTTTCCAAACCTGAACCCCTGGAAGGGAGATGAAATTACCCAGAATAAAACATGTTTATTAGTCAGAAAAACTTCTCCCCTAGGTATCCTAAGCTTTGGTTGAAGTCTGAGGGGCGAAGTTACGTTTCACCCAACAAATGCCGTATACCCCGCCCTTGCTGGTAAGTCATTTGGGGCCCCAATTTTGCCTAGACTCACTTCCTTTTGATGCAGACTACAGTAAAAACAGTGGATATACAAACATCGAAAGGATAGCGTAATCTGAAATCACAGAATGATCTTGGAAGGAAGCCAAAAAAAGCGATCTCTCTCAAATCAATCATTAATGAGTTGACCTCTTATATCTTTTCCAAACCTGAACCCCTGGAAGGGAGATGAAATTACCCAGAATAAAACATGTTTATTAGTCAGAAAAACTTCTCCCCTAGGTATCCTAAGCTTTGGTTCAAGTCTAAGGGGCGAAGTTACGTTTCACCCAACAAATGCCGTATACCCCGCCCTTGCTGGTAAGTCATTTGGGGCCCCAATTTTGCCTAGACTCACTTCCTTTTGATGCAGACTACAGTAAAAACAGTGGATATACAAACATCGAAAGGATAGCGTAATCTGAAATCACAGAATGATCTTGGAAGGAAGCCAAAAAAAAGCGATCCCTCTCAAATCAATCATTAATGAGTTGAACTCTTATTGCTTTCCCAAACCTGAACCCCTGGAAGGGAGATGAAATTACCCAGAATAAAACATGTTTATTAGTCAGAAAAACTTCTCCCCTAGGTATCCTAAGCTTTGGTTGAAGTCTGAGGGGCGAAGTTACGTTTCACCCAACAAATGCCGTATACCCAGCCCTTGCTGGTAAGTCATTTGGGGCCCCAATTTTGCCTAGACTCACTTCCTTTTGATGCAGACTACAGTAAAAACAGTGGATATACAAACATCGAAAGGATAGCGTAATCTGAAATCACAGAATGATCTTGGAAGGAAGCCAAAAAAAGCGATCTCTCTCAAATCAATCATTAATGAGTTGACCTCTTATATCTTTTCCAAACCTGAACCCCTGGAAGGGAGATGAAATTACCCAGAATAAAACATGTTTATTAGTCAGAAAAACTTCTCCCCTAGGTATCCTAAGCTTTGGTTGAAGTCTGAGGGGCGAAGTTACGTTTCACCCAACAAATGCCGTATACCCCGCCCTTGCTGGTAAGTCATTTGGGGCCCCAATTTTGCCTAGACTCACTTCCTTTTGATGCAGACTACAGTAAAAACAGTGGATATACAAACATCGAAAGGATAGCGTAATCTGAAATCACAGAATGATCTTGGAAGGAAGCCAAAAAAAAGCGATCCCTCTCAAATCAATCATTAATGAGTTGAACTCTTATTGCTTTCCCAAACCTGAACCCCTGGAAGGGAGATGAAATTACCCAGAATAAAACATGTTTATTAGTCAGAAAAACTTCTCCCCTAGGTATCCTAAGCTTTGGTTGAAGTCTGAGGGGCGAAGTTACGTTTCACCCAACAAATGCCGTATACCCAGCCCTTGCTGGTAAGTCATTTGGGGCCCCAATTTTGCCTAGACTCACTTCCTTTTGATGCAGACTACAGTAAAAACAGTGGATATACAAACATCGAAAGGATAGCGTAATCTGAAATCACAGAATGATCTTGGAAGGAAGCCAAAAAATGCGATCTCTCTCAAATCAATCATTAATGAGTTGACCTCTTATATCTTTTCCAAACCTGAACCCCTGGAAGGGAGATGAAATTACCCAGAATAAAACATGTTTATTAGTCAGAAAAACTTCTCCCCTAGGTATCCTAAGCTTTGGTTGAAGTCTGAGGGGCGAAGTTACGTTTCACCCAACAAATGCCGTATACCCCGCCCTTGCTGGTAAGTCATTTGGGGCCCCAATTTTGCCTAGACTCACTTCCTTTTGATGCAGACTACAGTAAAAACAGTGGATATACAAACATCGAAAGGATAGCGTAATCTGAAATCACAGAATGATCTTGGAAGGAAGCCAAAAAAAGCGATCTCTCTCAAATCAATCATTAATGAGTTGACCTCTTATATCTTTTCCAAACCTGAACCCCTGGAAGGGAGATGAAATTACCCAGAATAAAACATGTTTATTAGTCAGAAAAACTTCTCCCCTAGGTATCCTAAGCTTTGGTTCAAGTCTAAGGGGCGAAGTTACGTTTCACCCAACAAATGCCGTATACCCCGCCCTTGCTGGTAAGTCATTTGGGGCCCCAATTTTGCCTAGACTCACTTCCTTTTGATGCAGACTACAGTAAAAACAGTGGATATACAAACATCGAAAGGATAGCGTAATCTGAAATCACAGAATGATCTTGGAAGGAAGCCAAAAAATGCGATCTCTCTCAAATCAATCATTAATGAGTTGACCTCTTATATCTTTTCCAAACCTGAACCCCTGGAAGGGAGATGAAATTACCCAGAATAAAACATGTTTATTAGTCAGAAAAACTTCTCCCCTAGGTATCCTAAGCTTTGGTTGAAGTCTGAGGGGCGAAGTTACGTTTCACCCAACAAATGCCGTATACCCCGCCCTTGCTGGTAAGTCATTTGGGGCCCCATTTTTGCCTAGACTCACTTCCTTTTGATGCAGACTACAGTAAAAACAGTGGATATACAAACATCGAAAGGATAGCGTAATCTGAAATCACAGAATGATCTTGGAAGGAAGCCAAAAAAAGCGATCTCTCTCAAATCAATCATTAATGAGTTGACCTCTTATATCTTTTCCAAACCTGAACCCCTGGAAGGGAGATGAAATTACCCAGAATAAAACATGTTTATTAGTCAGAAAAACTTCTCCCCTAGGTATCCTAAGCTTTGGTTCAAGTCTAAGGGGCGAAGTTACGTTTCACCCAACAAATGCCGTATACCCCGCCCTTGCTGGTAAGTCATTTGGGGCCCCAATTTTGCCTAGACTCACTTCCTTTTGATGCAGACTACAGTAAAAACAGTGGATATACAAACATCGAAAGGATAGCGTAATCTGAAATCACAGAATGATCTTGGAAGGAAGCCAAAAAAAAGCGATCCCTCTCAAATCAATCATTAATGAGTTGAACTCTTATTGCTTTCCCAAACCTGAACCCCTGGAAGGGAGATGAAATTACCCAGAATAAAACATGTTTATTAGTCAGAAAAACTTCTCCCCTAGGTATCCTAAGCTTTGGTTGAAGTCTGAGGGGCGAAGTTACGTTTCACCCAACAAATGCCGTATACCCAGCCCTTGCTGGTAAGTCATTTGGGGCCCCAATTTTGCCTAGACTCACTTCCTTTTGATGCAGACTACAGTAAAAACAGTGGATATACAAACATCGAAAGGATAGCGTAATCTGAAATCACAGAATGATCTTGGAAGGAAGCCAAAAAATGCGATCTCTCTCAAATCAATCATTAATGAGTTGACCTCTTATATCTTTTCCAAACCTGAACCCCTGGAAGGGAGATGAAATTACCCAGAATAAAACATGTTTATTAGTCAGAAAAACTTCTCCCCTAGGTATCCTAAGCTTTGGTTGAAGTCTGAGGGGCGAAGTTACGTTTCACCCAACAAATGCCGTATACCCCGCCCTTGCTGGTAAGTCATTTGGGGCCCCAATTTTGCCTAGACTCACTTCCTTTTGATGCAGACTACAGTAAAAACAGTGGATATACAAACATCGAAAGGATAGCGTAATCTGAAATCACAGAATGATCTTGGAAGGAAGCCAAAAAAAGCGATCTCTCTCAAATCAATCATTAATGAGTTGACCTCTTATATCTTTTCCAAACCTGAACCCCTGGAAGGGAGATGAAATTACCCAGAATAAAACATGTTTATTAGTCAGAAAAACTTCTCCCCTAGGTATCCTAAGCTTTGGTTCAAGTCTAAGGGGCGAAGTTACGTTTCACCCAACAAATGCCGTATACCCCGCCCTTGCTGGTAAGTCATTTGGGGCCCCAATTTTGCCTAGACTCACTTCCTTTTGATGCAGACTACAGTAAAAACAGTGGATATACAAACATCGAAAGGATAGCGTAATCTGAAATCACAGAATGATCTTGGAAGGAAGCCAAAAAAAAGCGATCCCTCTCAAATCAATCATTAATGAGTTGAACTCTTATTGCTTTCCCAAACCTGAACCCCTGGAAGGGAGATGAAATTACCCAGAATAAAACATGTTTATTAGTCAGAAAAACTTCTCCCCTAGGTATCCTAAGCTTTGGTTGAAGTCTGAGGGGCGAAGTTACGTTTCACCCAACAAATGCCGTATACCCAGCCCTTGCTGGTAAGTCATTTGGGGCCCCAATTTTGCCTAGACTCACTTCCTTTTGATGCAGACTACAGTAAAAACAGTGGATATACAAACATCGAAAGGATAGCGTAATCTGAAATCACAGAATGATCTTGGAAGGAAGCCAAAAAATGCGATCTCTCTCAAATCAATCATTAATGAGTTGACCTCTTATATCTTTTCCAAACCTGAACCCCTGGAAGGGAGATGAAATTACCCAGAATAAAACATGTTTATTAGTCAGAAAAACTTCTCCCCTAGGTATCCTAAGCTTTGGTTGAAGTCTGAGGGGCGAAGTTACGTTTCACCCAACAAATGCCGTATACCCCGCCCTTGCTGGTAAGTCATTTGGGGCCCCAATTTTGCCTAGACTCACTTCCTTTTGATGCAGACTACAGTAAAAACAGTGGATATACAAACATCGAAAGGATAGCGTAATCTGAAATCACAGAATGATCTTGGAAGGAAGCCAAAAAAAGCGATCTCTCTCAAATCAATCATTAATGAGTTGACCTCTTATATCTTTTCCAAACCTGAACCCCTGGAAGGGAGATGAAATTACCCAGAATAAAACATGTTTATTAGTCAGAAAAACTTCTCCCCTAGGTATCCTAAGCTTTGGTTCAAGTCTAAGGGGCGAAGTTACGTTTCACCCAACAAATGCCGTATACCCCGCCCTTGCTGGTAAGTCATTTGGGGCCCCAATTTTGCCTAGACTCACTTCCTTTTGATGCAGACTACAGTAAAAACAGTGGATATACAAACATCGAAAGGATAGCGTAATCTGAAATCACAGAATGATCTTGGAAGGAAGCCAAAAAAAAGCGATCCCTCTCAAATCAATCATTAATGAGTTGAACTCTTATTGCTTTCCCAAACCTGAACCCCTGGAAGGGAGATGAAATTACCCAGAATAAAACATGTTTATTAGTCAGAAAAACTTCTCCCCTAGGTATCCTAAGCTTTGGTTGAAGTCTGAGGGGCGAAGTTACGTTTCACCCAACAAATGCCGTATACCCAGCCCTTGCTGGTAAGTCATTTGGGGCCCCAATTTTGCCTAGACTCACTTCCTTTTGATGCAGACTACAGTAAAAACAGTGGATATACAAACATCGAAAGGATAGCGTAATCTGAAATCACAGAATGATCTTGGAAGGAAGCCAAAAAAAGCGATCTCTCTCAAATCAATCATTAATGAGTTGACCTCTTATATCTTTTCCAAACCTGAACCCCTGGAAGGGAGATGAAATTACCCAGAATAAAACATGTTTATTAGTCAGAAAAACTTCTCCCCTAGGTATCCTAAGCTTTGGTTGAAGTCTGAGGGGCGAAGTTACGTTTCACCCAACAAATGCCGTATACCCCGCCCTTGCTGGTAAGTCATTTGGGGCCCCAATTTTGCCTAGACTCACTTCCTTTTGATGCAGACTACAGTAAAAACAGTGGATATACAAACATCGAAAGGATAGCGTAATCTGAAATCACAGAATGATCTTGGAAGGAAGCCAAAAAAAAGCGATCCCTCTCAAATCAATCATTAATGAGTTGAACTCTTATTGCTTTCCCAAACCTGAACCCCTGGAAGGGAGATGAAATTACCCAGAATAAAACATGTTTATTAGTCAGAAAAACTTCTCCCCTAGGTATCCTAAGCTTTGGTTGAAGTCTGAGGGGCGAAGTTACGTTTCACCCAACAAATGCCGTATACCCAGCCCTTGCTGGTAAGTCATTTGGGGCCCCAATTTTGCCTAGACTCACTTCCTTTTGATGCAGACTACAGTAAAAACAGTGGATATACAAACATCGAAAGGATAGCGTAATCTGAAATCACAGAATGATCTTGGAAGGAAGCCAAAAAATGCGATCTCTCTCAAATCAATCATTAATGAGTTGACCTCTTATATCTTTTCCAAACCTGAACCCCTGGAAGGGAGATGAAATTACCCAGAATAAAACATGTTTATTAGTCAGAAAAACTTCTCCCCTAGGTATCCTAAGCTTTGGTTGAAGTCTGAGGGGCGAAGTTACGTTTCACCCAACAAATGCCGTATACCCCGCCCTTGCTGGTAAGTCATTTGGGGCCCCAATTTTGCCTAGACTCACTTCCTTTTGATGCAGACTACAGTAAAAACAGTGGATATACAAACATCGAAAGGATAGCGTAATCTGAAATCACAGAATGATCTTGGAAGGAAGCCAAAAAAAGCGATCTCTCTCAAATCAATCATTAATGAGTTGACCTCTTATATCTTTTCCAAACCTGAACCCCTGGAAGGGAGATGAAATTACCCAGAATAAAACATGTTTATTAGTCAGAAAAACTTCTCCCCTAGGTATCCTAAGCTTTGGTTCAAGTCTAAGGGGCGAAGTTACGTTTCACCCAACAAATGCCGTATACCCCGCCCTTGCTGGTAAGTCATTTGGGGCCCCAATTTTGCCTAGACTCACTTCCTTTTGATGCAGACTACAGTAAAAACAGTGGATATACAAACATCGAAAGGATAGCGTAATCTGAAATCACAGAATGATCTTGGAAGGAAGCCAAAAAAAAGCGATCCCTCTCAAATCAATCATTAATGAGTTGAACTCTTATTGCTTTCCCAAACCTGAACCCCTGGAAGGGAGATGAAATTACCCAGAATAAAACATGTTTATTAGTCAGAAAAACTTCTCCCCTAGGTATCCTAAGCTTTGGTTGAAGTCTGAGGGGCGAAGTTACGTTTCACCCAACAAATGCCGTATACCCCGCCCTTGCTGGTAAGTCATTTGGGGCCCCAATTTTGCCTAGACTCACTTCCTTTTGATGCAGACTACAGTAAAAACAGTGGATATACAAACATCGAAAGGATAGCGTAATCTGAAATCACAGAATGATCTTGGAAGGAAGCCAAAAAAAGCGATCTCTCTCAAATCAATCATTAATGAGTTGACCTCTTATATCTTTTCCAAACCTGAACCCCTGGAAGGGAGATGAAATTACCCAGAATAAAACATGTTTATTAGTCAGAAAAACTTCTCCCCTAGGTATCCTAAGCTTTGGTTCAAGTCTAAGGGGCGAAGTTACGTTTCACCCAACAAATGCCGTATACCCCGCCCTTGCTGGTAAGTCATTTGGGGCCCCAATTTTGCCTAGACTCACTTCCTTTTGATGCAGACTACAGTAAAAACAGTGGATATACAAACATCGAAAGGATAGCGTAATCTGAAATCACAGAATGATCTTGGAAGGAAGCCAAAAAAAGCGATCTCTCTCAAATCAATCATTAATGAGTTGACCTCTTATATCTTTTCCAAACCTGAACCCCTGGAAGGGAGATGAAATTACCCAGAATAAAACATGTTTATTAGTCAGAAAAACTTCTCCCCTAGGTATCCTAAGCTTTGGTTCAAGTCTAAGGGGCGAAGTTACGTTTCACCCAACAAATGCCGTATACCCCGCCCTTGCTGGTAAGTCATTTGGGGCCCCAATTTTGCCTAGACTCACTTCCTTTTGATGCAGACTACAGTAAAAACAGTGGATATACAAACATCGAAAGGATAGCGTAATCTGAAATCACAGAATGATCTTGGAAGGAAGCCAAAAAAAAGCGATCCCTCTCAAATCAATCATTAATGAGTTGAACTCTTATTGCTTTCCCAAACCTGAACCCCTGGAAGGGAGATGAAATTACCCAGAATAAAACATGTTTATTAGTCAGAAAAACTTCTCCCCTAGGTATCCTAAGCTTTGGTTGAAGTCTGAGGGGCGAAGTTACGTTTCACCCAACAAATGCCGTATACCCAGCCCTTGCTGGTAAGTCATTTGGGGCCCCAATTTTGCCTAGACTCACTTCCTTTTGATGCAGACTACAGTAAAAACAGTGGATATACAAACATCGAAAGGATAGCGTAATCTGAAATCACAGAATGATCTTGGAAGGAAGCCAAAAAATGCGATCTCTCTCAAATCAATCATTAATGAGTTGACCTCTTATATCTTTTCCAAACCTGAACCCCTGGAAGGGAGATGAAATTACCCAGAATAAAACATGTTTATTAGTCAGAAAAACTTCTCCCCTAGGTATCCTAAGCTTTGGTTGAAGTCTGAGGGGCGAAGTTATGTTTCACCCAACAAATGCCGTATACCCCGCCCTTGCTGGTAAGTCATTTGGGGCCCCAATTTTGCCTAGACTCACTTCCTTTTGATGCAGACTACAGTAAAAACAGTGGATATACAAACATCGAAAGGATAGCGTAATCTGAAATCACAGAATGATCTTGGAAGGAAGCCAAAAAAAGCGATCTCTCTCAAATCAATCATTAATGAGTTGACCTCTTATATCTTTTCCAAACCTGAACCCCTGGAAGGGAGATGAAATTACCCAGAATAAAACATGTTTATTAGTCAGAAAAACTTCTCCCCTAGGTATCCTAAGCTTTGGTTCAAGTCTAAGGGGCGAAGTTACGTTTCACCCAACAAATGCCGTATACCCCGCCCTTGCTGGTAAGTCATTTGGGGCCCCAATTTTGCCTAGACTCACTTCCTTTTGATGCAGACTACAGTAAAAACAGTGGATATACAAACATCGAAAGGATAGCGTAATCTGAAATCACAGAATGATCTTGGAAGGAAGCCAAAAAAAAGCGATCCCTCTCAAATCAATCATTAATGAGTTGAACTCTTATTGCTTTCCCAAACCTGAACCCCTGGAAGGGAGATGAAATTACCCAGAATAAAACATGTTTATTAGTCAGAAAAACTTCTCCCCTAGGTATCCTAAGCTTTGGTTGAAGTCTGAGGGGCGAAGTTACGTTTCACCCAACAAATGCCGTATACCCAGCCCTTGCTGGTAAGTCATTTGGGGCCCCAATTTTGCCTAGACTCACTTCCTTTTGATGCAGACTACAGTAAAAACAGTGGATATACAAACATCGAAAGGATAGCGTAATCTGAAATCACAGAATGATCTTGGAAGGAAGCCAAAAAATGCGATCTCTCTCAAATCAATCATTAATGAGTTGACCTCTTATATCTTTTCCAAACCTGAACCCCTGGAAGGGAGATGAAATTACCCAGAATAAAACATGTTTATTAGTCAGAAAAACTTCTCCCCTAGGTATCCTAAGCTTTGGTTGAAGTCTGAGGGGCGAAGTTACGTTTCACCCAACAAATGCCGTATACCCCGCCCTTGCTGGTAAGTCATTTGGGGCCCCAATTTTGCCTAGACTCACTTCCTTTTGATGCAGACTACAGTAAAAACAGTGGATATACAAACATCGAAAGGATAGCGTAATCTGAAATCACAGAATGATCTTGGAAGGAAGCCAAAAAAAGCGATCTCTCTCAAATCAATCATTAATGAGTTGACCTCTTATATCTTTTCCAAACCTGAACCCCTGGAAGGGAGATGAAATTACCCAGAATAAAACATGTTTATTAGTCAGAAAAACTTCTCCCCTAGGTATCCTAAGCTTTGGTTCAAGTCTAAGGGGCGAAGTTACGTTTCACCCAACAAATGCCGTATACCCCGCCCTTGCTGGTAAGTCATTTGGGGCCCCAATTTTGCCTAGACTCACTTCCTTTTGATGCAGACTACAGTAAAAACAGTGGATATACAAACATCGAAAGGATAGCGTAATCTGAAATCACAGAATGATCTTGGAAGGAAGCCAAAAAAAGCGATCTCTCTCAAATCAATCATTAATGAGTTGACCTCTTATATCTTTTCCAAACCTGAACCCCTGGAAGGGAGATGAAATTACCCAGAATAAAACATGTTTATTAGTCAGAAAAACTTCTCCCCTAGGTATCCTAAGCTTTGGTTCAAGTCTAAGGGGCGAAGTTACGTTTCACCCAACAAATGCCGTATACCCCGCCCTTGCTGGTAAGTCATTTGGGGCCCCAATTTTGCCTAGACTCACTTCCTTTTGATGCAGACTACAGTAAAAACAGTGGATATACAAACATCGAAAGGATAGCGTAATCTGAAATCACAGAATGATCTTGGAAGGAAGCCAAAAAAAAGCGATCCCTCTCAAATCAATCATTAATGAGTTGAACTCTTATTGCTTTCCCAAACCTGAACCCCTGGAAGGGAGATGAAATTACCCAGAATAAAACATGTTTATTAGTCAGAAAAACTTCTCCCCTAGGTATCCTAAGCTTTGGTTGAAGTCTGAGGGGCGAAGTTACGTTTCACCCAACAAATGCCGTATACCCAGCCCTTGCTGGTAAGTCATTTGGGGCCCCAATTTTGCCTAGACTCACTTCCTTTTGATGCAGACTACAGTAAAAACAGTGGATATACAAACATCGAAAGGATAGCGTAATCTGAAATCACAGAATGATCTTGGAAGGAAGCCAAAAAATGCGATCTCTCTCAAATCAATCATTAATGAGTTGACCTCTTATATCTTTTCCAAACCTGAACCCCTGGAAGGGAGATGAAATTACCCAGAATAAAACATGTTTATTAGTCAGAAAAACTTCTCCCCTAGGTATCCTAAGCTTTGGTTGAAGTCTGAGGGGCGAAGTTACGTTTCACCCAACAAATGCCGTATACCCCGCCCTTGCTGGTAAGTCATTTGGGGCCCCAATTTTGCCTAGACTCACTTCCTTTTGATGCAGACTACAGTAAAAACAGTGGATATACAAACATCGAAAGGATAGCGTAATCTGAAATCACAGAATGATCTTGGAAGGAAGCCAAAAAAAAGCGATCTCTCTCAAATCAATCATTAATAAGTTGACCTCTTATATCTTTCCCAAACCTGAACCCCTGGAAGGGAGATGAAATTACCCAGAATAAAACATGTTTATTAGTCAGAAAAACTTCTCCCCTAGGTATCCTAAGCTTTGGTTCAAGTCTAAGGGGCGAAGTTACGTTTCACCCAACAAATGCCGTATACCCCGCCCTTGCTGGTAAGTCATTTGGGGCCCCAATTTTGCCTAGACTCACTTCCTTTTGATGCAGACTACAGTAAAAACAGTGGATATACAAACATCGAAAGGATAGCGTAATCTGAAATCACAGAATGATCTTGGAAGGAAGCCAAAAAAAAGCGATCCCTCTCAAATCAATCATTAATGAGTTGAACTCTTATTGCTTTCCCAAACCTGAACCCCTGGAAGGGAGATGAAATTACCCAGAATAAAACATGTTTATTAGTCAGAAAAACTTCTCCCCTAGGTATCCTAAGCTTTGGTTGAAGTCTGAGGGGCGAAGTTACGTTTCACCCAACAAATGCCGTATACCCAGCCCTTGCTGGTAAGTCATTTGGGGCCCCAATTTTGCCTAGACTCACTTCCTTTTGATGCAGACTACAGTAAAAACAGTGGATATACAAACATCGAAAGGATAGCGTAATCTGAAATCACAGAATGATCTTGGAAGGAAGCCAAAAAATGCGATCTCTCTCAAATCAATCATTAATGAGTTGACCTCTTATATCTTTTCCAAACCTGAACCCCTGGAAGGGAGATGAAATTACCCAGAATAAAACATGTTTATTAGTCAGAAAAACTTCTCCCCTAGGTATCCTAAGCTTTGGTTGAAGTCTGAGGGGCGAAGTTACGTTTCACCCAACAAATGCCGTATACCCCGCCCTTGCTGGTAAGTCATTTGGGGCCCCAATTTTGCCTAGACTCACTTCCTTTTGATGCAGACTACAGTAAAAACAGTGGATATACAAACATCGAAAGGATAGCGTAATCTGAAATCACAGAATGATCTTGGAAGGAAGCCAAAAAAAGCGATCTCTCTCAAATCAATCATTAATGAGTTGACCTCTTATATCTTTTCCAAACCTGAACCCCTGGAAGGGAGATGAAATTACCCAGAATAAAACATGTTTATTAGTCAGAAAAACTTCTCCCCTAGGTATCCTAAGCTTTGGTTCAAGTCTAAGGGGCGAAGTTACGTTTCACCCAACAAATGCCGTATACCCCGCCCTTGCTGGTAAGTCATTTGGGGCCCCAATTTTGCCTAGACTCACTTCCTTTTGATGCAGACTACAGTAAAAACAGTGGGTATACAAACATCGAAAGGATAGCGTAATCTGAAATCACAGAATGATCTTGGAAGGAAGCCAAAAAAAAGCGATCCCTCTCAAATCAATCATTAATGAGTTGAACTCTTATTGCTTTCCCAAACCTGAACCCCTGGAAGGGAGATGAAATTACCCAGAATAAAACATGTTTATTAGTCAGAAAAACTTCTCCCCTAGGTATCCTAAGCTTTGGTTGAAGTCTGAGGGGCGAAGTTACGTTTCACCCAACAAATGCCGTATACCCAGCCCTTGCTGGTAAGTCATTTGGGGCCCCAATTTTGCCTAGACTCACTTCCTTTTGATGCAGACTACAGTAAAAACAGTGGATATACAAACATCGAAAGGATAGCGTAATCTGAAATCACAGAATGATCTTGGAAGGAAGCCAAAAAATGCGATCTCTCTCAAATCAATCATTAATGAGTTGACCTCTTATATCTTTTCCAAACCTGAACCCCTGGAAGGGAGATGAAATTACCCAGAATAAAACATGTTTATTAGTCAGAAAAACTTCTCCCCTAGGTATCCTAAGCTTTGGTTGAAGTCTGAGGGGCGAAGTTACGTTTCACCCAACAAATGCCGTATACCCCGCCCTTGCTGGTAAGTCATTTGGGGCCCCAATTTTGCCTAGACTCACTTCCTTTTGATGCAGACTACAGTAAAAACAGTGGATATACAAACATCGAAAGGATAGCGTAATCTGAAATCACAGAATGATCTTGGAAGGAAGCCAAAAAAAGCGATCTCTCTCAAATCAATCATTAATGAGTTGACCTCTTATATCTTTTCCAAACCTGAACCCCTGGAAGGGAGATGAAATTACCCAGAATAAAACATGTTTATTAGTCAGAAAAACTTCTCCCCTAGGTATCCTAAGCTTTGGTTCAAGTCTAAGGGGCGAAGTTACGTTTCACCCAACAAATGCCGTATACCCCGCCCTTGCTGGTAAGTCATTTGGGGCCCCAATTTTGCCTAGACTCACTTCCTTTTGATGCAGACTACAGTAAAAACAGTGGATATACAAACATCGAAAGGATAGCGTAATCTGAAATCACAGAATGATCTTGGAAGGAAGCCAAAAAAAAGCGATCCCTCTCAAATCAATCATTAATGAGTTGAACTCTTATTGCTTTCCCAAACCTGAACCCCTGGAAGGGAGATGAAATTACCCAGAATAAAACATGTTTATTAGTCAGAAAAACTTCTCCCCTAGGTATCCTAAGCTTTGGTTGAAGTCTGAGGGGCGAAGTTACGTTTCACCCAACAAATGCCGTATACCCAGCCCTTGCTGGTAAGTCATTTGGGGCCCCAATTTTGCCTAGACTCACTTCCTTTTGATGCAGACTACAGTAAAAACAGTGGATATACAAACATCGAAAGGATAGCGTAATCTGAAATCACAGAATGATCTTGGAAGGAAGCCAAAAAATGCGATCTCTCTCAAATCAATCATTAATGAGTTGACCTCTTATATCTTTTCCAAACCTGAACCCCTGGAAGGGAGATGAAATTACCCAGAATAAAACATGTTTATTAGTCAGAAAAACTTCTCCCCTAGGTATCCTAAGCTTTGGTTGAAGTCTGAGGGGCGAAGTTACGTTTCACCCAACAAATGCCGTATACCCCGCCCTTGCTGGTAAGTCATTTGGGGCCCCAATTTTGCCTAGACTCACTTCCTTTTGATGCAGACTACAGTAAAAACAGTGGATATACAAACATCGAAAGGATAGCGTAATCTGAAATCACAGAATGATCTTGGAAGGAAGCCAAAAAATGCGATCTCTCTCAAATCAATCATTAATGAGTTGACCTCTTATATCTTTTCCAAACCTGAACCCCTGGAAGGGAGATGAAATTACCCAGAATAAAACATGTTTATTAGTCAGAAAAACTTCTCCCCTAGGTATCCTAAGCTTTGGTTGAAGTCTGAGGGGCGAAGTTACGTTTCACCCAACAAATGCCGTATACCCCGCCCTTGCTGGTAAGTCATTTGGGGCCCCAATTTTGCCTAGACTCACTTCATTTTGATGCAGACTACAGTAAAAACAGTGGATATACAAACATCGAAAGGATAGCGTAATCTGAAATCACAGAATGATCTTGGAAGGAAGCCAAAAAAAGCGATCTCTCTCAAATCAATCATTAATGAGTTGACCTCTTATATCTTTTCCAAACCTGAACCCCTGGAAGGGAGATGAAATTACCCAGAATAAAACATGTTTATTAGTCAGAAAAACTTCTCCCCTAGGTATCCTAAGCTTTGGTTCAAGTCTAAGGGGCGAAGTTACGTTTCACCCAACAAATGCCGTATACCCCGCCCTTGCTGGTAAGTCATTTGGGGCCCCAATTTTGCCTAGACTCACTTCCTTTTGATGCAGACTACAGTAAAAACAGTGGATATACAAACATCGAAAGGATAGCGTAATCTGAAATCACAGAATGATCTTGGAAGGAAGCCAAAAAAAAGCGATCCCTCTCAAATCAATCATTAATGAGTTGAACTCTTATTGCTTTCCCAAACCTGAACCCCTGGAAGGGAGATGAAATTACCCAGAATAAAACATGTTTATTAGTCAGAAAAACTTCTCCCCTAGGTATCCTAAGCTTTGGTTGAAGTCTGAGGGGCGAAGTTACGTTTCACCCAACAAATGCCGTATACCCCGCCCTTGCTGGTAAGTCATTTGGGGCCCCAATTTTGCCTAGACTCACTTCCTTTTGATGCAGACTACAGTAAAAACAGTGGATATACAAACATCGAAAGGATAGCGTAATCTGAAATCACAGAATGATCTTGGAAGGAAGCCAAAAAAAAGCGATCCCTCTCAAATCAATCATTAATGAGTTGAACTCTTATTGCTTTCCCAAACCTGAACCCCTGGAAGGGAGATGAAATTACCCAGAATAAAACATGTTTATTAGTCAGAAAAACTTCTCCCCTAGGTATCCTAAGCTTTGGTTGAAGTCTGAGGGGCGAAGTTACGTTTCACCCAACAAATGCCGTATACCCAGCCCTTGCTGGTAAGTCATTTGGGGCCCCAATTTTGCCTAGACTCACTTCCTTTTGATGCAGACTACAGTAAAAACAGTGGATATACAAACATCGAAAGGATAGCGTAATCTGAAATCACAGAATGATCTTGGAAGGAAGCCAAAAAAAGCGATCTCTCTCAAATCAATCATTAATGAGTTGACCTCTTATATCTTTTCCAAACCTGAACCCCTGGAAGGGAGATGAAATTACCCAGAATAAAACATGTTTATTAGTCAGAAAAACTTCTCCCCTAGGTATCCTAAGCTTTGGTTCAAGTCTAAGGGGCGAAGTTACGTTTCACCCAACAAATGCCGTATACCCCGCCCTTGCTGGTAAGTCATTTGGGGCCCCAATTTTGCCTAGACTCACTTCCTTTTGATGCAGACTACAGTAAAAACAGTGGATATACAAACATCGAAAGGATAGCGTAATCTGAAATCACAGAATGATCTTGGAAGGAAGCCAAAAAAAAGCGATCCCTCTCAAATCAATCATTAATGAGTTGAACTCTTATTGCTTTCCCAAACCTGAACCCCTGGAAGGGAGATGAAATTACCCAGAATAAAACATGTTTATTAGTCAGAAAAACTTCTCCCCTAGGTATCCTAAGCTTTGGTTGAAGTCTGAGGGGCGAAGTTACGTTTCACCCAACAAATGCCGTATACCCAGCCCTTGCTGGTAAGTCATTTGGGGCCCCAATTTTGCCTAGACTCACTTCCTTTTGATGCAGACTACAGTAAAAACAGTGGATATACAAACATCGAAAGGATAGCGTAATCTGAAATCACAGAATGATCTTGGAAGGAAGCCAAAAAATGCGATCTCTCTCAAATCAATCATTAATGAGTTGACCTCTTATATCTTTTCCAAACCTGAACCCCTGGAAGGGAGATGAAATTACCCAGAATAAAACATGTTTATTAGTCAGAAAAACTTCTCCCCTAGGTATCCTAAGCTTTGGTTGAAGTCTGAGGGGCGAAGTTACGTTTCACCCAACAAATGCCGTATACCCCGCCCTTGCTGGTAAGTCATTTGGGGCCCCAATTTTGCCTAGACTCACTTCCTTTTGATGCAGACTACAGTAAAAACAGTGGATATACAAACATCGAAAGGATAGCGTAATCTGAAATCACAGAATGATCTTGGAAGGAAGCCAAAAAAAGCGATCTCTCTCAAATCAATCATTAATGAGTTGACCTCTTATATCTTTTCCAAACCTGAACCCCTGGAAGGGAGATGAAATTACCCAGAATAAAACATGTTTATTAGTCAGAAAAACTTCTCCCCTAGGTATCCTAAGCTTTGGTTGAAGTCTGAGGGGCGAAGTTACGTTTCACCCAACAAATGCCGTATACCCCGCCCTTGCTGGTAAGTCATTTGGGGCCCCAATTTTGCCTAGACTCACTTCCTTTTGATGCAGACTACAGTAAAAACAGTGGATATACAAACATCGAAAGGATAGCGTAATCTGAAATCACAGAATGATCTTGGAAGGAAGCCAAAAAATGCGATCTCTCTCAAATCAATCATTAATGAGTTGACCTCTTATATCTTTTCCAAACCTGAACCCCTGGAAGGGAGATGAAATTACCCAGAATAAAACATGTTTATTAGTCAGAAAAACTTCTCCCCTAGGTATCCTAAGCTTTGGTTGAAGTCTGAGGGGCGAAGTTACGTTTCACCCAACAAATGCCGTATACCCCGCCCTTGCTGGTAAGTCATTTGGGGCCCCAATTTTGCCTAGACTCACTTCCTTTTGATGCAGACTACAGTAAAAACAGTGGATATACAAACATCGAAAGGATAGCGTAATCTGAAATCACAGAATGATCTTGGAAGGAAGCCAAAAAATGCGATCTCTCTCAAATCAATCATTAATGAGTTGACCTCTTATATCTTTTCCAAACCTGAACCCCTGGAAGGGAGATGAAATTACCCAGAATAAAACATGTTTATTAGTCAGAAAAACTTCTCCCCTAGGTATCCTAAGCTTTGGTTGAAGTCTGAGGGGCGAAGTTACGTTTCACCCAACAAATGCCGTATACCCCGCCCTTGCTGGTAAGTCATTTGGGGCCCCAATTTTGCCTAGACTCACTTCCTTTTGATGCAGACTACAGTAAAAACAGTGGATATACAAACATCGAAAGGATAGCGTAATCTGAAATCACAGAATGATCTTGGAAGGAAGCCAAAAAAAGCGATCTCTCTCAAATCAATCATTAATGAGTTGACCTCTTATATCTTTTCCAAACCTGAACCCCTGGAAGGGAGATGAAATTACCCAGAATAAAACATGTTTATTAGTCAGAAAAACTTCTCCCCTAGGTATCCTAAGCTTTGGTTCAAGTCTAAGGGGCGAAGTTACGTTTCACCCAACAAATGCCGTATACCCCGCCCTTGCTGGTAAGTCATTTGGGGCCCCAATTTTGCCTAGACTCACTTCCTTTTGATGCAGACTACAGTAAAAACAGTGGATATACAAACATCGAAAGGATAGCGTAATCTGAAATCACAGAATGATCTTGGAAGGAAGCCAAAAAAAAGCGATCCCTCTCAAATCAATCATTAATGAGTTGAACTCTTATTGCTTTCCCAAACCTGAACCCCTGGAAGGGAGATGAAATTACCCAGAATAAAACATGTTTATTAGTCAGAAAAACTTCTCCCCTAGGTATCCTAAGCTTTGGTTGAAGTCTGAGGGGCGAAGTTACGTTTCACCCAACAAATGCCGTATACCCAGCCCTTGCTGGTAAGTCATTTGGGGCCCCAATTTTGCCTAGACTCACTTCCTTTTGATGCAGACTACAGTAAAAACAGTGGATATACAAACATCGAAAGGATAGCGTAATCTGAAATCACAGAATGATCTTGGAAGGAAGCCAAAAAATGCGATCTCTCTCAAATCAATCATTAATGAGTTGACCTCTTATATCTTTTCCAAACCTGAACCCCTGGAAGGGAGATGAAATTACCCAGAATAAAACATGTTTATTAGTCAGAAAAACTTCTCCCCTAGGTATCCTAAGCTTTGGTTGAAGTCTGAGGGGCGAAGTTACGTTTCACCCAACAAATGCCGTATACCCCGCCCTTGCTGGTAAGTCATTTGGGGCCCCAATTTTGCCTAGACTCACTTCCTTTTGATGCAGACTACAGTAAAAACAGTGGATATACAAACATCGAAAGGATAGCGTAATCTGAAATCACAGAATGATCTTGGAAGGAAGCCAAAAAATGCGATCTCTCTCAAATCAATCATTAATGAGTTGAACTCTTATTGCTTTCCCAAACCTGAACCCCTGGAAGGGAGATGAAATTACCCAGAATAAAACATGTTTATTAGTCAGAAAAACTTCTCCCCTAGGTATCCTAAGCTTTGGTTGAAGTCTGAGGGGCGAAGTTACGTTTCACCCAACAAATGCCGTATACCCCGCCCTTGCTGGTAAGTCATTTGGGGCCCCAATTTTGCCTAGACTCACTTCCTTTTGATGCAGACTACAGTAAAAACAGTGGATATACAAACATCGAAAGGATAGCGTAATCTGAAATCACAGAATGATCTTGGAAGGAAGCCAAAAAAAGCGATCTCTCTCAAATCAATCATTAATGAGTTGACCTCTTATATCTTTTCCAAACCTGAACCCCTGGAAGGGAGATGAAATTACCCAGAATAAAACATGTTTATTAGTCAGAAAAACTTCTCCCCTAGGTATCCTAAGCTTTGGTTCAAGTCTAAGGGGCGAAGTTACGTTTCACCCAACAAATGCCGTATACCCCGCCCTTGCTGGTAAGTCATTTGGGGCCCCAATTTTGCCTAGACTCACTTCCTTTTGATGCAGACTACAGTAAAAACAGTGGATATACAAACATCGAAAGGATAGCGTAATCTGAAATCACAGAATGATCTTGGAAGGAAGCCAAAAAAAAGCGATCCCTCTCAAATCAATCATTAATGAGTTGAACTCTTATTGCTTTCCCAAACCTGAACCCCTGGAAGGGAGATGAAATTACCCAGAATAAAACATGTTTATTAGTCAGAAAAACTTCTCCCCTAGGTATCCTAAGCTTTGGTTGAAGTCTGAGGGGCGAAGTTACGTTTCACCCAACAAATGCCGTATACCCAGCCCTTGCTGGTAAGTCATTTGGGGCCCCAATTTTGCCTAGACTCACTTCCTTTTGATGCAGACTACAGTAAAAACAGTGGATATACAAACATCGAAAGGATAGCGTAATCTGAAATCACAGAATGATCTTGGAAGGAAGCCAAAAAATGCGATCTCTCTCAAATCAATCATTAATGAGTTGACCTCTTATATCTTTTCCAAACCTGAACCCCTGGAAGGGAGATGAAATTACCCAGAATAAAACATGTTTATTAGTCAGAAAAACTTCTCCCCTAGGTATCCTAAGCTTTGGTTGAAGTCTGAGGGGCGAAGTTACGTTTCACCCAACAAATGCCGTATACCCAGCCCTTGCTGGTAAGTCATTTGGGGCCCCAATTTTGCCTAGACTCACTTCCTTTTGATGCAGACTACAGTAAAAACAGTGGATATACAAACATCGAAAGGATAGCGTAATCTGAAATCACAGAATGATCTTGGAAGGAAGCCAAAAAATGCGATCTCTCTCAAATCAATCATTAATGAGTTGAACTCTTATTGCTTTCCCAAACCTGAACCCCTGGAAGGGAGATGAAATTACCCAGAATAAAACATGTTTATTAGTCAGAAAAACTTCTCCCCTAGGTATCCTAAGCTTTGGTTGAAGTCTGAGGGGCGAAGTTACGTTTCACCCAACAAATGCCGTATACCCCGCCCTTGCTGGTAAGTCATTTGGGGCCCCAATTTTGCCTAGACTCACTTCCTTTTGATGCAGACTACAGTAAAAACAGTGGATATACAAACATCGAAAGGATAGCGTAATCTGAAATCACAGAATGATCTTGGAAGGAAGCCAAAAAAAGCGATCTCTCTCAAATCAATCATTAATGAGTTGACCTCTTATATCTTTTCCAAACCTGAACCCCTGGAAGGGAGATGAAATTACCCAGAATAAAACATGTTTATTAGTCAGAAAAACTTCTCCCCTAGGTATCCTAAGCTTTGGTTCAAGTCTAAGGGGCGAAGTTACGTTTCACCCAACAAATGCCGTATACCCCGCCCTTGCTGGTAAGTCATTTGGGGCCCCAATTTTGCCTAGACTCACTTCCTTTTGATGCAGACTACAGTAAAAACAGTGGATATACAAACATCGAAAGGATAGCGTAATCTGAAATCACAGAATGATCTTGGAAGGAAGCCAAAAAAAAGCGATCCCTCTCAAATCAATCATTAATGAGTTGAACTCTTATTGCTTTCCCAAACCTGAACCCCTGGAAGGGAGATGAAATTACCCAGAATAAAACATGTTTATTAGTCAGAAAAACTTCTCCCCTAGGTATCCTAAGCTTTGGTTGAAGTCTGAGGGGCGAAGTTACGTTTCACCCAACAAATGCCGTATACCCAGCCCTTGCTGGTAAGTCATTTGGGGCCCCAATTTTGCCTAGACTCACTTCCTTTTGATGCAGACTACAGTAAAAACAGTGGATATACAAACATCGAAAGGATAGCGTAATCTGAAATCACAGAATGATCTTGGAAGGAAGCCAAAAAATGCGATCTCTCTCAAATCAATCATTAATGAGTTGACCTCTTATATCTTTTCCAAACCTGAACCCCTGGAAGGGAGATGAAATTACCCAGAATAAAACATGTTTATTAGTCAGAAAAACTTCTCCCCTAGGTATCCTAAGCTTTGGTTCAAGTCTGAGGGGCGAAGTTACGTTTCACCCAACAAATGCCGTATACCCAGCCCTTGCTGGTAAGTCATTTGGGGCCCCAATTTTGCCTAGACTCACTTCCTTTTGATGCAGACTACAGTAAAAACAGTGGATATACAAACATCGAAAGGATAGCGTAATCTGAAATCACAGAATGATCTTGGAAGGAAGCCAAAAAAAAGCGATCCCTCTCAAATCAATCATTAATGAGTTGAACTCTTATTGCTTTCCCAAACCTGAACCCCTGGAAGGGAGATGAAATTACCCAGAATAAAACATGTTTATTAGTCAGAAAAACTTCTCCCCTAGGTATCCTAAGCTTTGGTTGAAGTCTGAGGGGCGAAGTTACGTTTCACCCAACAAATGCCGTATACCCCGCCCTTGCTGGTAAGTCATTTGGGGCCCCAATTTTGCCTAGACTCACTTCCTTTTGATGCAGACTACAGTAAAAACAGTGGATATACAAACATCGAAAGGATAGCGTAATCTGAAATCACAGAATGATCTTGGAAGGAAGCCAAAAAAAGCGATCTCTCTCAAATCAATCATTAATGAGTTGACCTCTTATATCTTTTCCAAACCTGAACCCCTGGAAGGGAGATGAAATTACCCAGAATAAAACATGTTTATTAGTCAGAAAAACTTCTCCCCTAGGTATCCTAAGCTTTGGTTCAAGTCTAAGGGGCGAAGTTACGTTTCACCCAACAAATGCCGTATACCCCGCCCTTGCTGGTAAGTCATTTGGGGCCCCAATTTTGCCTAGACTCACTTCCTTTTGATGCAGACTACAGTAAAAACAGTGGATATACAAACATCGAAAGGATAGCGTAATCTGAAATCACAGAATGATCTTGGAAGGAAGCCAAAAAAAAGCGATCCCTCTCAAATCAATCATTAATGAGTTGAACTCTTATTGCTTTCCCAAACCTGAACCCCTGGAAGGGAGATGAAATTACCCAGAATAAAACATGTTTATTAGTCAGAAAAACTTCTCCCCTAGGTATCCTAAGCTTTGGTTGAAGTCTGAGGGGCGAAGTTACGTTTCACCCAACAAATGCCGTATACCCAGCCCTTGCTGGTAAGTCATTTGGGGCCCCAATTTTGCCTAGACTCACTTCCTTTTGATGCAGACTACAGTAAAAACAGTGGATATACAAACATCGAAAGGATAGCGTAATCTGAAATCACAGAATGATCTTGGAAGGAAGCCAAAAAATGCGATCTCTCTCAAATCAATCATTAATGAGTTGACCTCTTATATCTTTTCCAAACCTGAACCCCTGGAAGGGAGATGAAATTACCCAGAATAAAACATGTTTATTAGTCAGAAAAACTTCTCCCCTAGGTATCCTAAGCTTTGGTTGAAGTCTGAGGGGCGAAGTTACGTTTCACCCAACAAATGCCGTATACCCAGCCCTTGCTGGTAAGTCATTTGGGGCCCCAATTTTGCCTAGACTCACTTCCTTTTGATGCAGACTACAGTAAAAACAGTGGATATACAAACATCGAAAGGATAGCGTAATCTGAAATCACAGAATGATCTTGGAAGGAAGCCAAAAAATGCGATCTCTCTCAAATCAATCATTAATGAGTTGACCTCTTATATCTTTTCCAAACCTGAACCCCTGGAAGGGAGATGAAATTACCCAGAATAAAACATGTTTATTAGTCAGAAAAACTTCTCCCCTAGGTATCCTAAGCTTTGGTTGAAGTCTGAGGGGCGAAGTTACGTTTCACCCAACAAATGCCGTATACCCCGCCCTTGCTGGTAAGTCATTTGGGGCCCCAATTTTGCCTAGACTCACTTCATTTTGATGCAGACTACAGTAAAAACAGTGGATATACAAACATCGAAAGGATAGCGTAATCTGAAATCACAGAATGATCTTGGAAGGAAGCCAAAAAAAGCGATCTCTCTCAAATCAATCATTAATGAGTTGACCTCTTATATCTTTTCCAAACCTGAACCCCTGGAAGGGAGATGAAATTACCCAGAATAAAACATGTTTATTAGTCAGAAAAACTTCTCCCCTAGGTATCCTAAGCTTTGGTTCAAGTCTAAGGGGCGAAGTTACGTTTCACCCAACAAATGCCGTATACCCCGCCCTTGCTGGTAAGTCATTTGGGGCCCCAATTTTGCCTAGACTCACTTCCTTTTGATGCAGACTACAGTAAAAACAGTGGATATACAAACATCGAAAGGATAGCGTAATCTGAAATCACAGAATGATCTTGGAAGGAAGCCAAAAAAAAGCGATCCCTCTCAAATCAATCATTAATGAGTTGAACTCTTATTGCTTTCCCAAACCTGAACCCCTGGAAGGGAGATGAAATTACCCAGAATAAAACATGTTTATTAGTCAGAAAAACTTCTCCCCTAGGTATCCTAAGCTTTGGTTGAAGTCTGAGGGGCGAAGTTACGTTTCACCCAACAAATGCCGTATACCCCGCCCTTGCTGGTAAGTCATTTGGGGCCCCAATTTTGCCTAGACTCACTTCCTTTTGATGCAGACTACAGTAAAAACAGTGGATATACAAACATCGAAAGGATAGCGTAATCTGAAATCACAGAATGATCTTGGAAGGAAGCCAAAAAAAGCGATCTCTCTCAAATCAATCATTAATGAGTTGACCTCTTATATCTTTTCCAAACCTGAACCCCTGGAAGGGAGATGAAATTACCCAGAATAAAACATGTTTATTAGTCAGAAAAACTTCTCCCCTAGGTATCCTAAGCTTTGGTTCAAGTCTAAGGGGCGAAGTTACGTTTCACCCAACAAATGCCGTATACCCCGCCCTTGCTGGTAAGTCATTTGGGGCCCCAATTTTGCCTAGACTCACTTCCTTTTGATGCAGACTACAGTAAAAACAGTGGATATACAAACATCGAAAGGATAGCGTAATCTGAAATCACAGAATGATCTTGGAAGGAAGCCAAAAAAAAGCGATCCCTCTCAAATCAATCATTAATGAGTTGAACTCTTATTGCTTTCCCAAACCTGAACCCCTGGAAGGGAGATGAAATTACCCAGAATAAAACATGTTTATTAGTCAGAAAAACTTCTCCCCTAGGTATCCTAAGCTTTGGTTGAAGTCTGAGGGGCGAAGTTACGTTTCACCCAACAAATGCCGTATACCCAGCCCTTGCTGGTAAGTCATTTGGGGCCCCAATTTTGCCTAGACTCACTTCCTTTTGATGCAGACTACAGTAAAAACAGTGGATATACAAACATCGAAAGGATAGCGTAATCTGAAATCACAGAATGATCTTGGAAGGAAGCCAAAAAATGCGATCTCTCTCAAATCAATCATTAATGAGTTGACCTCTTATATCTTTTCCAAACCTGAACCCCTGGAAGGGAGATGAAATTACACAGAATAAAACATGTTTATTAGTCAGAAAAACTTCTCCCCTAGGTATCCTAAGCTTTGGTTGAAGTCTGAGGGGCGAAGTTACGTTTCACCCAACAAATGCCGTATACCCCGCTCTTGCTGGTAAGTCATTTGGGGCCCCAATTTTGCCTAGACTCACTTCCTTTTGATGCAGACTACAGTAAAAACAGTGGATATACAAACATCGAAAGGATAGCGTAATCTGAAATCACAGAATGATCTTGGAAGGAAGCCAAAAAAAGCGATCTCTCTCAAATCAATCATTAATGAGTTGACCTCTTATATCTTTTCCAAACCTGAACCCCTGGAAGGGAGATGAAATTACCCAGAATAAAACATGTTTATTAGTCAGAAAAACTTCTCCCCTAGGTATCCTAAGCTTTGGTTCAAGTCTAAGGGGCGAAGTTACGTTTCACCCAACAAATGCCGTATACCCCGCCCTTGCTGGTAAGTCATTTGGGGCCCCAATTTTGCCTAGACTCACTTCCTTTTGATGCAGACTACAGTAAAAACAGTGTATATACAAACATCGAAAGGATAGCGTAATCTGAAATCACAGAATGATCTTGGAAGGAAGCCAAAAAAAAGCGATCCCTCTCAAATCAATCATTAATGAGTTGAACTCTTATTGCTTTCCCAAACCTGAACCCCTGGAAGGGAGATGAAATTACCCAGAATAAAACATGTTTATTAGTCAGAAAAACTTCTCCCCTAGGTATCCTAAGCTTTGGTTGAAGTCTGAGGGGCGAAGTTACGTTTCACCCAACAAATGCCGTATACCCCGCCCTTGCTGGTAAGTCATTTGGGGCCCCAATTTTGCCTAGACTCACTTCCTTTTGATGCAGACTACAGTAAAAACAGTGGATATACAAACATCGAAAGGATAGCGTAATCTGAAATCACAGAATGATCTTGGAAGGAAGCCAAAAAAAGCGATCTCTCTCAAATCAATCATTAATGAGTTGACCTCTTATATCTTTTCCAAACCTGAACCCCTGGAAGGGAGATGCAATTACCCAGAATAAAACATGTTTATTAGTCAGAAAAACTTCTCCCCTAGGTATCCTAAGCTTTGGTTCAAGTCTAAGGGGCGAAGTTACGTTTCACCCAACAAATGCCGTATACCCCGCCCTTGCTGGTAAGTCATTTGGGGCCCCAATTTTGCCTAGACTCACTTCCTTTTGATGCAGACTACAGTAAAAACAGTGTATATACAAACATCGAAAGGATAGCGTAATCTGAAATCACAGAATGATCTTGGAAGGAAGCCAAAAAAAAGCGATCCCTCTCAAATCAATCATTAATGAGTTGAACTCTTATTGCTTTCCCAAACCTGAACCCCTGGAAGGGAGATGAAATTACCCAGAATAAAACATGTTTATTAGTCAGAAAAACTTCTCCCCTAGGTATCCTAAGCTTTGGTTGAAGTCTGAGGGGCGAAGTTACGTTTCACCCAACAAATGCCGTATACCCCGCCCTTGCTGGTAAGTCATTTGGGGCCCCAATTTTGCCTAGACTCACTTCCTTTTGATGCAGACTACAGTAAAAACAGTGGATATACAAACATCGAAAGGATAGCGTAATCTGAAATCACAGAATGATCTTGGAAGGAAGCCAAAAAAAGCGATCTCTCTCAAATCAATCATTAATGAGTTGACCTCTTATATCTTTTCCAAACCTGAACCCCTGGAAGGGAGATGCAATTACCCAGAATAAAACATGTTTATTAGTCAGAAAAACTTCTCCCCTAGGTATCCTAAGCTTTGGTTCAAGTCTAAGGGGCGAAGTTACGTTTCACCCAACAAATGCCGTATACCCCGCCCTTGCTGGTAAGTCATTTGGGGCCCCAATTTTGCCTAGACTCACTTCCTTTTGATGCAGACTACAGTAAAAACAGTGGATATACAAACATCGAAAGGATAGCGTAATCTGAAATCACAGAATGATCTTGGAAGGAAGCCAAAAAAAAGCGATCCCTCTCAAATCAATCATTAATGAGTTGAACTCTTATTGCTTTCCCAAACCTGAACCCCTGGAAGGGAGATGAAATTACCCAGAATAAAACATGTTTATTAGTCAGAAAAACTTCTCCCCTAGGTATCCTAAGCTTTGGTTGAAGTCTGAGGGGCGAAGTTACGTTTCGCCCAACAAATGCCGTATACCCAGCCCTTGCTGGTAAGTCATTTGGGGCCCCAATTTTGCCTAGACTCACTTCCTTTTGATGCAGACTACAGTAAAAACAGTGGATATACAAACATCGAAAGGATAGCGTAATCTGAAATCACAGAATGATCTTGGAAGGAAGCCAAAAAATGCGATCTCTCTCAAATCAATCATTAATGAGTTGACCTCTTATATCTTTTCCAAACCTGAACCCCTGGAAGGGAGATGAAATTACCCAGAATAAAACATGTTTATTAGTCAGAAAAACTTCTCCCCTAGGTATCCTAAGCTTTGGTTGAAGTCTGAGGGGCGAAGTTACGTTTCACCCAACAAATGCCGTATACCCCGCTCTTGCTGGTAAGTCATTTGGGGCCCCAATTTTGCCTAGACTCACTTCCTTTTGATGCAGACTACAGTAAAAACAGTGGATATACAAACATCGAAAGGATAGCGTAATCTGAAATCACAGAATGATCTTGGAAGGAAGCCAAAAAAAGCGATCTCTCTCAAATCAATCATTAATGAGTTGACCTCTTATATCTTTTCCAAACCTGAACCCCTGGAAGGGAGATGAAATTACCCAGAATAAAACATGTTTATTAGTCAGAAAAACTTCTCCCCTAGGTATCCTAAGCTTTGGTTCAAGTCTAAGGGGCGAAGTTACGTTTCACCCAACAAATGCCGTATACCCCGCCCTTGCTGGTAAGTCATTTGGGGCCCCAATTTTGCCTAGACTCACTTCCTTTTGATGCAGACTACAGTAAAAACAGTGGATATACAAACATCGAAAGGATAGCGTAATCTGAAATCACAGAATGATCTTGGAAGGAAGCCAAAAAAAAGCGATCCCTCTCAAATCAATCATTAATGAGTTGAACTCTTATTGCTTTCCCAAACCTGAACCCCTGGAAGGGAGATGAAATTACCCAGAATAAAACATGTTTATTAGTCAGAAAAACTTCTCCCCTAGGTATCCTAAGCTTTGGTTGAAGTCTGAGGGGCGAAGTTACGTTTCACCCAACAAATGCCGTATACCCAGCCCTTGCTGGTAAGTCATTTGGGGCCCCAATTTTGCCTAGACTCACTTCCTTTTGATGCAGACTACAGTAAAAACAGTGGATATACAAACATCGAAAGGATAGCGTAATCTGAAATCACAGAATGATCTTGGAAGGAAGCCAAAAAATGCGATCTCTCTCAAATCAATCATTAATGAGTTGACCTCTTATATCTTTTCCAAACCTGAACCCCTGGAAGGGAGATGAAATTACCCAGAATAAAACATGTTTATTAGTCAGAAAAACTTCTCCCCTAGGTATCCTAAGCTTTGGTTGAAGTCTGAGGGGCGAAGTTACGTTTCACCCAACAAATGCCGTATACCCCGCCCTTGCTGGTAAGTCATTTGGGGCCCCAATTTTGCCTAGACTCACTTCCTTTTGATGCAGACTACAGTAAAAACAGTGGATATACAAACATCGAAAGGATAGCGTAATCTGAAATCACAGAATGATCTTGGAAGGAAGCCAAAAAATGCGATCTCTCTCAAATCAATCATTAATGAGTTGACCTCTTATATCTTTTCCAAACCTGAACCCCTGGAAGGGAGATGAAATTACCCAGAATAAAACATGTTTATTAGTCAGAAAAACTTCTCCCCTAGGTATCCTAAGCTTTGGTTGAAGTCTGAGGGGCGAAGTTACGTTTCACCCAACAAATGCCGTATACCCCGCTCTTGCTGGTAAGTCATTTGGGGCCCCAATTTTGCCTAGACTCACTTCCTTTTGATGCAGACTACAGTAAAAACAGTGGATATACAAACATCGAAAGGATAGCGTAATCTGAAATCACAGAATGATCTTGGAAGGAAGCCAAAAAAAGCGATCCCTCTCAAATCAATCATTAATGAGTTGAACTCTTATTGCTTTCCCAAACCTGAACCCCTGGAAGGGAGATGAAATTACCCAGAATAAAACATGTTTATTAGTCAGAAAAACTTCTCCCCTAGGTATCCTAAGCTTTGGTTGAAGTCTGAGGGGCGAAGTTACGTTTCACCCAACAAATGCCGTATACCCAGCCCTTGCTGGTAAGTCATTTGGGGCCCCAATTTTGCCTAGACTCACTTCCTTTTGATGCAGACTACAGTAAAAACAGTGGATATACAAACATCGAAAGGATAGCGTAATCTGAAATCACAGAATGATCTTGGAAGGAAGCCAAAAAATGCGATCTCTCTCAAATCAATCATTAATGAGTTGACCTCTTATATCTTTTCCAAACCTGAACCCCTGGAAGGGAGATGAAATTACCCAGAATAAAACATGTTTATTAGTCAGAAAAACTTCTCCCCTAGGTATCCTAAGCTTTGGTTGAAGTCTGAGGGGCGAAGTTACGTTTCACCCAACAAATGCCGTATACCCCGCTCTTGCTGGTAAGTCATTTGGGGCCCCAATTTTGCCTAGACTCACTTCCTTTTGATGCAGACTACAGTAAAAACAGTGGATATACAAACATCGAAAGGATAGCGTAATCTGAAATCACAGAATGATCTTGGAAGGAAGCCAAAAAAAGCGATCCCTCTCAAATCAATCATTAATGAGTTGAACTCTTATTGCTTTCCCAAACCTGAACCCCTGGAAGGGAGATGAAATTACCCAGAATAAAACATGTTTATTAGTCAGAAAAACTTCTCCCCTAGGTATCCTAAGCTTTGGTTGAAGTCTGAGGGGCGAAGTTACGTTTCACCCAACAAATGCCGTATACCCAGCCCTTGCTGGTAAGTCATTTGGGGCCCCAATTTTGCCTAGACTCACTTCCTTTTGATGCAGACTACAGTAAAAACAGTGGATATACAAACATCGAAAGGATAGCGTAATCTGAAATCACAGAATGATCTTGGAAGGAAGCCAAAAAATGCGATCTCTCTCAAATCAATCATTAATGAGTTGACCTCTTATATCTTTTCCAAACCTGAACCCCTGGAAGGGAGATGAAATTACCCAGAATAAAACATGTTTATTAGTCAGAAAAACTTCTCCCCTAGGTATCCTAAGCTTTGGTTGAAGTCTGAGGGGCGAAGTTACGTTTCACCCAACAAATGCCGTATACCCCGCCCTTGCTGGTAAGTCATTTGGGGCCCCAATTTTGCCTAGACTCACTTCCTTTTGATGCAGACTACAGTAAAAACAGTGGATATACAAACATCGAAAGGATAGCGTAATCTGAAATCACAGAATGATCTTGGAAGGAAGCCAAAAAATGCGATCTCTCTCAAATCAATCATTAATGAGTTGACCTCTTATATCTTTTCCAAACCTGAACCCCTGGAAGGGAGATGAAATTACCCAGAATAAAACATGTTTATTAGTCAGAAAAACTTCTCCCCTAGGTATCCTAAGCTTTGGTTGAAGTCTGAGGGGCGAAGTTACGTTTCACCCAACAAATGCCGTATACCCCGCTCTTGCTGGTAAGTCATTTGGGGCCCCAATTTTGCCTAGACTCACTTCCTTTTGATGCAGACTACAGTAAAAACAGTGGATATACAAACATCGAAAGGATAGCGTAATCTGAAATCACAGAATGATCTTGGAAGGAAGCCAAAAAAAGCGATCTCTCTCAAATCAATCATTAATGAGTTGACCTCTTATATCTTTTCCAAACCTGAACCCCTGGAAGGGAGATGAAATTACCCAGAATAAAACATGTTTATTAGTCAGAAAAACTTCTCCCCTAGGTATCCTAAGCTTTGGTTCAAGTCTAAGGGGCGAAGTTACGTTTCACCCAACAAATGCCGTATACCCCGCCCTTGCTGGTAAGTCATTTGGGGCCCCAATTTTGCCTAGACTCACTTCCTTTTGATGCAGACTACAGTAAAAACAGTGGATATACAAACATCGAAAGGATAGCGTAATCTGAAATCACAGAATGATCTTGGAAGGAAGCCAAAAAAAAGCGATCCCTCTCAAATCAATCATTAATGAGTTGAACTCTTATTGCTTTCCCAAACCTGAACCCCTGGAAGGGAGATGAAATTACCCAGAATAAAACATGTTTATTAGTCAGAAAAACTTCTCCCCTAGGTATCCTAAGCTTTGGTTGAAGTCTGAGGGGCGAAGTTACGTTTCACCCAACAAATGCCGTATACCCAGCCCTTGCTGGTAAGTCATTTGGGGCCCCAATTTTGCCTAGACTCACTTCCTTTTGATGCAGACTACAGTAAAAACAGTGGATATACAAACATCGAAAGGATAGCGTAATCTGAAATCACAGAATGATCTTGGAAGGAAGCCAAAAAATGCGATCTCTCTCAAATCAATCATTAATGAGTTGACCTCTTATATCTTTTCCAAACCTGAACCCCTGGAAGGGAGATGAAATTACCCAGAATAAAACATGTTTATTAGTCAGAAAAACTTCTCCCCTAGGTATCCTAAGCTTTGGTTGAAGTCTGAGGGGCGAAGTTACGTTTCACCCAACAAATGCCGTATACCCCGCCCTTGCTGGTAAGTCATTTGGGGCCCCAATTTTGCCTAGACTCACTTCCTTTTGATGCAGACTACAGTAAAAACAGTGGATATACAAACATCGAAAGGATAGCGTAATCTGAAATCACAGAATGATCTTGGAAGGAAGCCAAAAAAAGCGATCTCTCTCAAATCAATCATTAATGAGTTGACCTCTTATATCTTTTCCAAACCTGAACCCCTGGAAGGGAGATGAAATTACCCAGAATAAAACATGTTTATTAGTCAGAAAAACTTCTCCCCTAGGTATCCTAAGCTTTGGTTGAAGTCTGAGGGGCGAAGTTACGTTTCACCCAACAAATGCCGTATACCCCGCCCTTGCTGGTAAGTCATTTGGGGCCCCAATTTTGCCTAGACTCACTTCCTTTTGATGCAGACTACAGTAAAAACAGTGGATATACAAACATCGAAAGGATAGCGTAATCTGAAATCACAGAATGATCTTGGAAGGAAGCCAAAAAATGCGATCTCTCTCAAATCAATCATTAATGAGTTGACCTCTTATATCTTTTCCAAACCTGAACCCCTGGAAGGGAGATGAAATTACCCAGAATAAAACATGTTTATTAGTCAGAAAAACTTCTCCCCTAGGTATCCTAAGCTTTGGTTGAAGTCTGAGGGGCGAAGTTACGTTTCACCCAACAAATGCCGTATACCCCGCTCTTGCTGGTAAGTCATTTGGGGCCCCAATTTTGCCTAGACTCACTTCCTTTTGATGCAGACTACAGTAAAAACAGTGGATATACAAACATCGAAAGGATAGCGTAATCTGAAATCACAGAATGATCTTGGAAGGAAGCCAAAAAAAGCGATCCCTCTCAAATCAATCATTAATGAGTTGAACTCTTATTGCTTTCCCAAACCTGAACCCCTGGAAGGGAGATGAAATTACCCAGAATAAAACATGTTTATTAGTCAGAAAAACTTCTCCCCTAGGTATCCTAAGCTTTGGTTGAAGTCTGAGGGGCGAAGTTACGTTTCACCCAACAAATGCCGTATACCCAGCCCTTGCTGGTAAGTCATTTGGGGCCCCAATTTTGCCTAGACTCACTTCCTTTTGATGCAGACTACAGTAAAAACAGTGTATATACAAACATCGAAAGGATAGCGTAATCTGAAATCACAGAATGATCTTGGAAGGAAGCCAAAAAAAAGCGATCCCTCTCAAATCAATCATTAATGAGTTGACCTCTTATATCTTTTCCAAACCTGAACCCCTGGAAGGGAGATGAAATTACCCAGAATAAAACATGTTTATTAGTCAGAAAAACTTCTCCCCTAGGTATCCTAAGCTTTGGTTCAAGTCTAAGGGGCGAAGTTACGTTTCACCCAACAAATGCCGTATACCCCGCCCTTGCTGGTAAGTCATTTGGGGCCCCAATTTTGCCTAGACTCACTTCCTTTTGATGCAGACTACAGTAAAAACAGTGGATATACAAACATCGAAAGGATAGCGTAATCTGAAATCACAGAATGATCTTGGAAGGAAGCCAAAAAAAGCGATCTCTCTCAAATCAATCATTAATGAGTTGACCTCTTATATCTTTTCCAAACCTGAACCCCTGGAAGGGAGATGAAATTACCCAGAATAAAACATGTTTATTAGTCAGAAAAACTTCTCCCCTAGGTATCCTAAGCTTTGGTTCAAGTCTAAGGGGCGAAGTTACGTTTCACCCAACAAATGCCGTATACCCCGCCCTTGCTGGTAAGTCATTTGGGGCCCCAATTTTGCCTAGACTCACTTCCTTTTGATGCAGACTACAGTAAAAACAGTGGATATACAAACATCGAAAGGATAGCGTAATCTGAAATCACAGAATGATCTTGGAAGGAAGCCAAAAAAAAGCGATCCCTCTCAAATCAATCATTAATGAGTTGAACTCTTATTGCTTTCCCAAACCTGAACCCCTGGAAGGGAGATGAAATTACCCAGAATAAAACATGTTTATTAGTCAGAAAAACTTCTCCCCTAGGTATCCTAAGCTTTGGTTGAAGTCTGAGGGGCGAAGTTACGTTTCACCCAACAAATGCCGTATACCCAGCCCTTGCTGGTAAGTCATTTGGGGCCCCAATTTTGCCTAGACTCACTTCCTTTTGATGCAGACTACAGTAAAAACAGTGGATATACAAACATCGAAAGGATAGCGTAATCTGAAATCACAGAATGATCTTGGAAGGAAGCCAAAAAATGCGATCTCTCTCAAATCAATCATTAATGAGTTGACCTCTTATATCTTTTCCAAACCTGAACCCCTGGAAGGGAGATGAAATTACCCAGAATAAAACATGTTTATTAGTCAGAAAAACTTCTCCCCTAGGTATCCTAAGCTTTGGTTGAAGTCTGAGGGGCGAAGTTACGTTTCACCCAACAAATGCCGTATACCCCGCCCTTGCTGGTAAGTCATTTGGGGCCCCAATTTTGCCTAGACTCACTTCCTTTTGATGCAGACTACAGTAAAAACAGTGGATATACAAACATCGAAAGGATAGCGTAATCTGAAATCACAGAATGATCTTGGAAGGAAGCCAAAAAATGCGATCTCTCTCAAATCAATCATTAATGAGTTGACCTCTTATATCTTTTCCAAACCTGAACCCCTGGAAGGGAGATGAAATTACCCAGAATAAAACATGTTTATTAGTCAGAAAAACTTCTCCCCTAGGTATCCTAAGCTTTGGTTGAAGTCTGAGGGGCGAAGTTACGTTTCACCCAACAAATGCCGTATACCCCGCTCTTGCTGGTAAGTCATTTGGGGCCCCAATTTTGCCTAGACTCACTTCCTTTTGATGCAGACTACAGTAAAAACAGTGGATATACAAACATCGAAAGGATAGCGTAATCTGAAATCACAGAATGATCTTGGAAGGAAGCCAAAAAAAGCGATCCCTCTCAAATCAATCATTAATGAGTTGAACTCTTATTGCTTTCCCAAACCTGAACCCCTGGAAGGGAGATGAAATTACCCAGAATAAAACATGTTTATTAGTCAGAAAAACTTCTCCCCTAGGTATCCTAAGCTTTGGTTGAAGTCTGAGGGGCGAAGTTACGTTTCACCCAACAAATGCCGTATACCCAGCCCTTGCTGGTAAGTCATTTGGGGCCCCAATTTTGCCTAGACTCACTTCCTTTTGATGCAGACTACAGTAAAAACAGTGGATATACAAACATCGAAAGGATAGCGTAATCTGAAATCACAGAATGATCTTGGAAGGAAGCCAAAAAATGCGATCTCTCTCAAATCAATCATTAATGAGTTGACCTCTTATATCTTTTCCAAACCTGAACCCCTGGAAGGGAGATGAAATTACCCAGAATAAAACATGTTTATTAGTCAGAAAAACTTCTCCCCTAGGTATCCTAAGCTTTGGTTGAAGTCTGAGGGGCGAAGTTACGTTTCACCCAACAAATGCCGTATACCCCGCCCTTGCTGGTAAGTCATTTGGGGCCCCAATTTTGCCTAGACTCACTTCCTTTTGATGCAGACTACAGTAAAAACAGTGGATATACAAACATCGAAAGGATAGCGTAATCTGAAATCACAGAATGATCTTGGAAGGAAGCCAAAAAATGCGATCTCTCTCAAATCAATCATTAATGAGTTGACCTCTTATATCTTTTCCAAACCTGAACCCCTGGAAGGGAGATGAAATTACCCAGAATAAAACATGTTTATTAGTCAGAAAAACTTCTCCCCTAGGTATCCTAAGCTTTGGTTGAAGTCTGAGGGGCGAAGTTACGTTTCACCCAACAAATGCCGTATACCCCGCTCTTGCTGGTAAGTCATTTGGGGCCCCAATTTTGCCTAGACTCACTTCCTTTTGATGCAGACTACAGTAAAAACAGTGGATATACAAACATCGAAAGGATAGCGTAATCTGAAATCACAGAATGATCTTGGAAGGAAGCCAAAAAAAGCGATCTCTCTCAAATCAATCATTAATGAGTTGACCTCTTATATCTTTTCCAAACCTGAACCCCTGGAAGGGAGATGAAATTACCCAGAATAAAACATGTTTATTAGTCAGAAAAACTTCTCCCCTAGGTATCCTAAGCTTTGGTTCAAGTCTAAGGGGCGAAGTTACGTTTCACCCAACAAATGCCGTATACCCCGCCCTTGCTGGTAAGTCATTTGGGGCCCCAATTTTGCCTAGACTCACTTCCTTTTGATGCAGACTACAGTAAAAACAGTGGATATACAAACATCGAAAGGATAGCGTAATCTGAAATCACAGAATGATCTTGGAAGGAAGCCAAAAAAAAGCGATCCCTCTCAAATCAATCATTAATGAGTTGAACTCTTATTGCTTTCCCAAACCTGAACCCCTGGAAGGGAGATGAAATTACCCAGAATAAAACATGTTTATTAGTCAGAAAAACTTCTCCCCTAGGTATCCTAAGCTTTGGTTCAAGTCTAAGGGGCGAAGTTACGTTTCACCCAACAAATGCCGTATACCCCGCCCTTGCTGGTAAGTCATTTGGGGCCCCAATTTTGCCTAGACTCACTTCCTTTTGATGCAGACTACAGTAAAAACAGTGGATATACAAACATCGAAAGGATAGCGTAATCTGAAATCACAGAATGATCTTGGAAGGAAGCCAAAAAAAAGCGATCCCTCTCAAATCAATCATTAATGAGTTGAACTCTTATTGCTTTCCCAAACCTGAACCCCTGGAAGGGAGATGAAATTACCCAGAATAAAACATGTTTATTAGTCAGAAAAACTTCTCCCCTAGGTATCCTAAGCTTTGGTTGAAGTCTGAGGGGCGAAGTTACGTTTCACCCAACAAATGCCGTATACCCAGCCCTTGCTGGTAAGTCATTTGGGGCCCCAATTTTGCCTAGACTCACTTCCTTTTGATGCAGACTACAGTAAAAACAGTGGATATACAAACATCGAAAGGATAGCGTAATCTGAAATCACAGAATGATCTTGGAAGGAAGCCAAAAAATGCGATCTCTCTCAAATCAATCATTAATGAGTTGACCTCTTATATCTTTTCCAAACCTGAACCCCTGGAAGGGAGATGAAATTACCCAGAATAAAACATGTTTATTAGTCAGAAAAACTTCTCCCCTAGGTATCCTAAGCTTTGGTTGAAGTCTGAGGGGCGAAGTTACGTTTCACCCAACAAATGCCGTATACCCCGCCCTTGCTGGTAAGTCATTTGGGGCCCCAATTTTGCCTAGACTCACTTCCTTTTGATGCAGACTACAGTAAAAACAGTGGATATACAAACATCGAAAGGATAGCGTAATCTGAAATCACAGAATGATCTTGGAAGGAAGCCAAAAAAAGCGATCTCTCTCAAATCAATCATTAATGAGTTGACCTCTTATATCTTTTCCAAACCTGAACCCCTGGAAGGGAGATGAAATTACCCAGAATAAAACATGTTTATTAGTCAGAAAAACTTCTCCCCTAGGTATCCTAAGCTTTGGTTCAAGTCTAAGGGGCGAAGTTACGTTTCACCCAACAAATGCCGTATACCCCGCCCTTGCTGGTAAGTCATTTGGGGCCCCAATTTTGCCTAGACTCACTTCCTTTTGATGCAGACTACAGTAAAAACAGTGGATATACAAACATCGAAAGGATAGCGTAATCTGAAATCACAGAATGATCTTGGAAGGAAGCCAAAAAAAAGCGATCCCTCTCAAATCAATCATTAATGAGTTGAACTCTTATTGCTTTCCCAAACCTGAACCCCTGGAAGGGAGATGAAATTACCCAGAATAAAACATGTTTATTAGTCAGAAAAACTTCTCCCCTAGGTATCCTAAGCTTTGGTTGAAGTCTGAGGGGCGAAGTTACGTTTCACCCAACAAATGCCGTATACCCAGCCCTTGCTGGTAAGTCATTTGGGGCCCCAATTTTGCCTAGACTCACTTCCTTTTGATGCAGACTACAGTAAAAACAGTGGATATACAAACATCGAAAGGATAGCGTAATCTGAAATCACAGAATGATCTTGGAAGGAAGCCAAAAAATGCGATCTCTCTCAAATCAATCATTAATGAGTTGACCTCTTATATCTTTTCCAAACCTGAACCCCTGGAAGGGAGATGAAATTACCCAGAATAAAACATGTTTATTAGTCAGAAAAACTTCTCCCCTAGGTATCCTAAGCTTTGGTTGAAGTCTGAGGGGCGAAGTTACGTTTCACCCAACAAATGCCGTATACCCCGCCCTTGCTGGTAAGTCATTTGGGGCCCCAATTTTGCCTAGACTCACTTCCTTTTGATGCAGACTACAGTAAAAACAGTGGATATACAAACATCGAAAGGATAGCGTAATCTGAAATCACAGAATGATCTTGGAAGGAAGCCAAAAAAAGCGATCTCTCTCAAATCAATCATTAATGAGTTGACCTCTTATATCTTTTCCAAACCTGAACCCCTGGAAGGGAGATGAAATTACCCAGAATAAAACATGTTTATTAGTCAGAAAAACTTCTCCCCTAGGTATCCTAAGCTTTGGTTCAAGTCTAAGGGGCGAAGTTACGTTTCACCCAACAAATGCCGTATACCCCGCCCTTGCTGGTAAGTCATTTGGGGCCCCAATTTTGCCTAGACTCACTTCCTTTTGATGCAGACTACAGTAAAAACAGTGGATATACAAACATCGAAAGGATAGCGTAATCTGAAATCACAGAATGATCTTGGAAGGAAGCCAAAAAAAGCGATCTCTCTCAAATCAATCATTAATGAGTTGACCTCTTATATCTTTTCCAAACCTGAACCCCTGGAAGGGAGATGAAATTACCCAGAATAAAACATGTTTATTAGTCAGAAAAACTTCTCCCCTAGGTATCCTAAGCTTTGGTTCAAGTCTAAGGGGCGAAGTTACGTTTCACCCAACAAATGCCGTAAACCCCGCCCTTGCTGGTAAGTCATTTGGAGCCCAATTTCGCCTAGACTCACTTCCTTTTGATGCAGACTACAGTAAAAACAGTGGATATACAAACATCGAAAGGATAGCGTAATCTGAAATCACAGAATGATCTTGGAAGGAAGCCAAAAAAAAGCGATCCCTCTCAAATCAATCATTAATGAGTTGACCTCTTATATCTTTTCCAAACCTGAACCCCTGGAAGGGAGATGAAATTACCCAGAATAAAACATGTTTATTAGTCAGAAAAACTTCTCCCCTAGGTATCCTAAGCTTTGGTTGAAGTCTGAGGGGCGAAGTTACGTTTCACCCAACAAATGCCGTATACCCCGCCCTTGCTGGTAAGTCATTTGGGGCCCCAATTTTGCCTAGACTCACTTCCTTTTGATGCAGACTACAGTAAAAACAGTGGATATACAAACATCGAAAGGATAGCGTAATCTGAAATCACAGAATGATCTTGGAAGGAAGCCAAAAAAAGCGATCTCTCTCAAATCAATCATTAATGAGTTGACCTCTTATATCTTTTCCAAACCTGAACCCCTGGAAGGGAGATGAAATTACCCAGAATAAAACATGTTTATTAGTCAGAAAAACTTCTCCCCTAGGTATCCTAAGCTTTGGTTCAAGTCTAAGGGGCGAAGTTACGTTTCACCCAACAAATGCCGTATACCCCGCCCTTGCTGGTAAGTCATTTGGGGCCCCAATTTTGCCTAGACTCACTTCCTTTTGATGCAGACTACAGTAAAAACAGTGGATATACAAACATCAAAAGGATAGCGTAATCTGAAATCACAGAATGATCTTGGAAGGAAGCCAAAAAAAAGCGATCCCTCTCAAATCAATCATTAATGAGTTGAACTCTTATTGCTTTCCCAAACCTGAACCCCTGGAAGGGAGATGAAATTACCCAGAATAAAACATGTTTATTAGTCAGAAAAACTTCTCCCCTAGGTATCCTAAGCTTTGGTTGAAGTCTGAGGGGCGAAGTTACGTTTCACCCAACAAATGCCGTATACCCCGCCCTTGCTGGTAAGTCATTTGGGGCCCCAATTTTGCCTAGACTCACTTCCTTTTGATGCAGACTACAGTAAAAACAGTGGATATACAAACATCGAAAGGATAGCGTAATCTGAAATCACAGAATGATCTTGGAAGGAAGCCAAAAAAAGCGATCTCTCTCAAATCAATCATTAATGAGTTGACCTCTTATATCTTTTCCAAACCTGAACCCCTGGAAGGGAGATGAAATTACCCAGAATAAAACATGTTTATTAGTCAGAAAAACTTCTCCCCTAGGTATCCTAAGCTTTGGTTCAAGTCTAAGGGGCGAAGTTACGTTTCACCCAACAAATGCCGTAAACCCCGCCCTTGCTGGTAAGTCATTTGAGCCCAATTTCGCCTAGACTCACTTCCTTTTGATGCAGACTACAGTAAAAACAGTGGATATACAAACATCGAAAGGATAGCGTAATCTGAAATCACAGAATGATCTTGGAAGGAAGCCAAAAAAAAGCGATCCCTCTCAAATCAATCATTAATGAGTTGACCTCTTATATCTTTTCCAAACCTGAACCCCTGGAAGGGAGATGAAATTACCCAGAATAAAACATGTTTATTAGTCAGAAAAACTTCTCCCCTAGGTATCCTAAGCTTTGGTTGAAGTCTGAGGGGCGAAGTTACGTTTCACCCAACAAATGCCGTATACCCCGCCCTTGCTGGTAAGTCATTTGGGGCCCCAATTTTGCCTAGACTCACTTCCTTTTGATGCAGACTACAGTAAAAACAGTGGATATACAAACATCGAAAGGATAGCGTAATCTGAAATCACAGAATGATCTTGGAAGGAAGCCAAAAAAAGCGATCTCTCTCAAATCAATCATTAATGAGTTGACCTCTTATATCTTTTCCAAACCTGAACCCCTGGAAGGGAGATGAAATTACCCAGAATAAAACATGTTTATTAGTCAGAAAAACTTCTCCCCTAGGTATCCTAAGCTTTGGTTCAAGTCTAAGGGGCGAAGTTACGTTTCACCCAACAAATGCCGTATACCCCGCCCTTGCTGGTAAGTCATTTGGGGCCCCAATTTTGCCTAGACTCACTTCCTTTTGATGCAGACTACAGTAAAAACAGTGGATATACAAACATCAAAAGGATAGCGTAATCTGAAATCACAGAATGATCTTGGAAGGAAGCCAAAAAAAAGCGATCCCTCTCAAATCAATCATTAATGAGTTGAACTCTTATTGCTTTCCCAAACCTGAACCCCTGGAAGGGAGATGAAATTACCCAGAATAAAACATGTTTATTAGTCAGAAAAACTTCTCCCCTAGGTATCCTAAGCTTTGGTTGAAGTCTGAGGGGCGAAGTTACGTTTCACCCAACAAATGCCGTAAACCCCGCCCTTGCTGGTAAGTCATTTGGAGCCCAATTTCGCCTAGACTCACTTCCTTTTGATGCAGACTACAGTAAAAACAGTGGATATACAAACATCGAAAGGATAGCGTAATCTGAAATCACAGAATGATCTTGGAAGGAAGCCAAAAAAAAGCGATCCCTCTCAAATCAATCATTAATGAGTTGACCTCTTATATCTTTTCCAAACCTGAACCCCTGGAAGGGAGATGAAATTACCCAGAATAAAACATGTTTATTAGTCAGAAAAACTTCTCCCCTAGGTATCCTAAGCTTTGGTTGAAGTCTGAGGGGCGAAGTTACGTTTCACCCAACAAATGCCGTATACCCCGCCCTTGCTGGTAAGTCATTTGGGGCCCCAATTTTGCCTAGACTCACTTCCTTTTGATGCAGACTACAGTAAAAACAGTGGATATACAAACATCGAAAGGATAGCGTAATCTGAAATCACAGAATGATCTTGGAAGGAAGCCAAAAAAAGCGATCTCTCTCAAATCAATCATTAATGAGTTGACCTCTTATATCTTTTCCAAACCTGAACCCCTGGAAGGGAGATGAAATTACCCAGAATAAAACATGTTTATTAGTCAGAAAAACTTCTCCCCTAGGTATCCTAAGCTTTGGTTCAAGTCTAAGGGGCGAAGTTACGTTTCACCCAACAAATGCCGTATACCCCGCCCTTGCTGGTAAGTCATTTGGGGCCCCAATTTTGCCTAGACTCACTTCCTTTTGATGCAGACTACAGTAAAAACAGTGGATATACAAACATCAAAAGGATAGCGTAATCTGAAATCACAGAATGATCTTGGAAGGAAGCCAAAAAAAAGCGATCCCTCTCAAATCAATCATTAATGAGTTTTGACCTCTTATATCTTTTCCAAACCTGAACCCCTGGAAGGGAGATAAAATTACCCAGAATAAAACATGTTTATTAGTCAGAAAAACTTCTCCCCTAGGTATCCTAAGCTTTGGTTGAAGTCTGAGGGGCGAAGTTACGTTTCACCCAACAAATGCCGTATACCCCGCCCTTGCTGGTAAGTCATTTGGGGCCCCAATTTTGCCTAGACTCACTTCCTTTTGATGCAGACTACAGTAAAAACAGTGGATATACAAACATCGAAAGGATAGCGTAATCTGAAATCACAGAATGATCTTGGAAGGAAGCCAAAAAAAGCGATCTCTCTCAAATCAATCATTAATGAGTTGACCTCTTATATCTTTTCCAAACCTGAACCCCTGGAAGGGAGATAAAATTACCCAGAATAAAACATGTTTATTAGTCAGAAAAACTTCTCCCCTAGGTATCCTAAGCTTTGGTTGAAGTCTGAGGGGCGAAGTTACGTTTCACCCAACAAATGCCGTATACCCCGCCCTTGCTGGTAAGTCATTTGGGGCCCCAATTTTGCCTAGACTCACTTCCTTTTGATGCAGACTACAGTAAAAACAGTGGATATACAAACATCGAAAGGATAGCGTAATCTGAAATCACAGAATGATCTTGGAAGGAAGCCAAAAAAAGCGATCTCTCTCAAATCAATCATTAATGAGTTGACCTCTTATATCTTTTCCAAACCTGAACCCCTGAAGGGAGATGAAATTACCCAGAATAAAACATGTTTATTAGTCAGAAAAACTTCTCCCCTAGGTATCCTAAGCTTTGGTTGAAGTCTGAGGGGCGAAGTTACGTTTCACCCAACAAATGCCGTTAACCCCGCCCTTGCTGGTAAGTCATTTGGGGCCCCAATTTTGCCTAGACTCACTTCCTTTTGATGCAGACTACAGTAAAAACAGTGGATATACAAACATCGAAAGGATAGCGTAATCTGAAATCACAGAATGATCTTGGAAGGAAGCCAAAAAAAGCGATCTCTCTCAAATCAATCATTAATGAGTTGACCTCTTATATCTTTTCCAAACCTGAACCCCTGGAAGGGAGATGAAATTACCCAGAATAAAACATGTTTATTAGTCAGAAAAACTTTTCCCCTAGGTATCCTAAGCTTTGGTTGAAGTCTGAGGGGCGAAGTTACGTTTCACCCAACAAATGCCGTATACCCCGCCCTTGCTAGTAAGTCATTTGGGGCCCCAATTTTGCCTAGACTCACTTCCTTTTGATGCAGACTACAGTAAAAACAGTGGATATACAAACATCGAAAGGATAGCGTAATCTGAAATCACAGAATGATCTTGGAAGGAAGCCAAAAAAAGCGATCTCTCTCAAATCAATCATTAATGAGTTGACCTCTTATATCTTTTCCAAACCTGAACCCCTGGAAGGGAGATAAAATTACCCAGAATAAAACATGTTTATTAGTCAGAAAAACTTCTCCCCTAGGTATCCTAAGCTTTGGTTGAAGTCTGAGGGGCGAAGTTACGTTTCACCCAACAAATGCCGTATACCCCGCCCTTGCTGGTAAGTCATTTGGGGCCCCAATTTTGCCTAGACTCACTTCCTTTTGATGCAGACTACAGTAAAAACAGTGGATATACAAACATCGAAAGGATAGCGTAATCTGAAATCACAGAATGATCTTGGAAGGAAGCCAAAAAAAGCGATCTCTCTCAAATCAATCATTAATGAGTTGACCTCTTATATCTTTTCCAAACCTGAACCCCTGGAAGGGAGATAAAATTACCCAGAATAAAACATGTTTATTAGTCAGAAAAACTTCTCCCCTAGGTATCCTAAGCTTTGGTTGAAGTCTGAGGGGCGAAGTTACGTTTCACCCAACAAATGCCGTATACCCCGCCCTTGCTGGTAAGTCATTTGGGGCCCCAATTTTGCCTAGACTCACTTCCTTTTGATGCAGACTACAGTAAAAACAGTGGATATACAAACATCGAAAGGATAGCGTAATCTGAAATCACAGAATGATCTTGGAAGGAAGCCAAAAAAAGCGATCTCTCTCAAATCAATCATTAATGAGTTGACCTCTTATATCTTTTCCAAACCTGAACCCCTGAAGGGAGATGAAATTACCCAGAATAAAACATGTTTATTAGTCAGAAAAACTTCTCCCCTAGGTATCCTAAGCTTTGGTTGAAGTCTGAGGGGCGAAGTTACGTTTCACCCAACAAATGCCGTTAACCCCGCCCTTGCTGGTAAGTCATTTGGGGCCCCAATTTTGCCTAGACTCACTTCCTTTTGATGCAGACTACAGTAAAAACAGTGGATATACAAACATCGAAAGGATAGCGTAATCTGAAATCACAGAATGATCTTGGAAGGAAGCCAAAAAAAGCGATCTCTCTCAAATCAATCATTAATGAGTTGACCTCTTATATCTTTTCCAAACCTGAACCCCTGGAAGGGAGATGAAATTACCCAGAATAAAACATGTTTATTAGTCAGAAAAACTTTTCCCCTAGGTATCCTAAGCTTTGGTTGAAGTCTGAGGGGCGAAGTTACGTTTCACCCAACAAATGCCGTATACCCCGCCCTTGCTAGTAAGTCATTTGGGGCCCCAATTTTGCCTAGACTCACTTCCTTTTGATGCAGACTACAGTAAAAACAGTGGATATACAAACATCGAAAGGATAGCGTAATCTGAAATCACAGAATGATCTTGGAAGGAAGCCAAAAAAAGCGATCTCTCTCAAATCAATCATTAATGAGTTGACCTCTTATATCTTTTCCAAACCTGAACCCCTGGAAGGGAGATAAAATTACCCAGAATAAAACATGTTTATTAGTCAGAAAAACTTCTCCCCTAGGTATCCTAAGCTTTGGTTGAAGTCTGAGGGGCGAAGTTACGTTTCACCCAACAAATGCCGTATACCCCGCCCTTGCTGGTAAGTCATTTGGGGCCCCAATTTTGCCTAGACTCACTTCCTTTTGATGCAGACTACAGTAAAAACAGTGGATATACAAACATCGAAAGGATAGCGTAATCTGAAATCACAGAATGATCTTGGAAGGAAGCCAAAAAAAGCGATCTCTCTCAAATCAATCATTAATGAGTTGACCTCTTATATCTTTTCCAAACCTGAACCCCTGGAAGGGAGATGAAATTACCCAGAATAAAACATGTTTATTAGTCAGAAAAACTTTTCCCCTAGGTATCCTAAGCTTTGGTTGAAGTCTGAGGGGCGAAGTTACGTTTCACCCAACAAATGCCGTATACCCCGCCCTTGCTAGTAAGTCATTTGGGGCCCCAATTTTGCCTAGACTCACTTCCTTTTGATGCAGACTACAGTAAAAACAGTGGATATACAAACATCGAAAGGATAGCGTAATCTGAAATCACAGAATGATCTTGGAAGGAAGCCAAAAAAAGCGATCTCTCTCAAATCAATCATTAATGAGTTGACCTCTTATATCTTTTCCAAACCTGAACCCCTGGAAGGGAGATAAAATTACCCAGAATAAAACATGTTTATTAGTCAGAAAAACTTCTCCCCTAGGTATCCTAAGCTTTGGTTGAAGTCTGAGGGGCGAAGTTACGTTTCACCCAACAAATGCCGTTAACCCAGCCCTTGCTGGTAAGTCATTTGGGGCCCCAATTTTGCCTAGACTCACTTCCTTTTGATGCAGACTACAGTAAAAACAGTGGATATACAAACATCGAAAGGATAGCGTAATCTGAAATCACAGAATGATCTTGGAAGGAAGCCAAAAAAAGCGATCTCTCTCAAATCAATCATTAATGAGTTGACCTCTTATATCTTTTCCAAACCTGAACCCCTGGAAGGGAGATGAAATTACCCAGAATAAAACATGTTTATTAGTCAGAAAAACTTTTCCCCTAGGTATCCTAAGCTTTGGTTGAAGTCTGAGGGGCGAAGTTACGTTTCACCCAACAAATGCCGTATACCCCGCCCTTGCTAGTAAGTCATTTGGGGCCCCAATTTTGCCTAGACTCACTTCCTTTTGATGCAGACTACAGTAAAAACAGTGGATATACAAACATCGAAAGGATAGCGTAATCTGAAATCACAGAATGATCTTGGAAGGAAGCCAAAAAAAGCGATCTCTCTCAAATCAATCATTAATGAGTTGACCTCTTATATCTTTTCCAAACCTGAACCCCTGGAAGGGAGATAAAATTACCCAGAATAAAACATGTTTATTAGTCAGAAAAACTTCTCCCCTAGGTATCCTAAGCTTTGGTTGAAGTCTGAGGGGCGAAGTTACGTTTCACCCAACAAATGCCGTTAACCCAGCCCTTGCTGGTAAGTCATTTGGGGCCCCAATTTTGCCTAGACTCACTTCCTTTTGATGCAGACTACAGTAAAAACAGTGGATATACAAACATCGAAAGGATAGCGTAATCTGAAATCACAGAATGATCTTGGAAGGAAGCCAAAAAAAGCGATCTCTCTCAAATCAATCATTAATGAGTTGACCTCTTATATCTTTTCCAAACCTGAACCCCTGGAAGGGAGATGAAATTACCCAGAATAAAACATGTTTATTAGTCAGAAAAACTTTTCCCCTAGGTATCCTAAGCTTTGGTTGAAGTCTGAGGGGCGAAGTTACGTTTCACCCAACAAATGCCGTATACCCCGCCCTTGCTAGTAAGTCATTTGGGGCCCCAATTTTGCCTAGACTCACTTCCTTTTGATGCAGACTACAGTAAAAACAGTGGATATACAAACATCGAAAGGATAGCGTAATCTGAAATCACAGAATGATCTTGGAAGGAAGCCAAAAAAAGCGATCTCTCTCAAATCAATCATTAATGAGTTGACCTCTTATATCTTTTCCAAACCTGAACCCCTGGAAGGGAGATGAAATTACCCAGAATAAAACATGTTTATTAGTCAGAAAAACTTTTCCCCTAGGTATCCTAAGCTTTGGTTGAAGTCTGAGGGGCGAAGTTACGTTTCACCCAACAAATGCCGTATACCCCGCCCTTGCTAGTAAGTCATTTGGGGCCCCAATTTTGCCTAGACTCACTTCCTTTTGATGCAGACTACAGTAAAAACAGTGGATATACAAACATCGAAAGGATAGCGTAATCTGAAATCACAGAATGATCTTGGAAGGAAGCCAAAAAAAGCGATCTCTCTCAAATCAATCATTAATGAGTTGACCTCTTATATCTTTTCCAAACCTGAACCCCTGGAAGGGAGATAAAATTACCCAGAATAAAACATGTTTATTAGTCAGAAAAACTTCTCCCCTAGGTATCCTAAGCTTTGGTTGAAGTCTGAGGGGCGAAGTTACGTTTCACCCAACAAATGCCGTATACCCCGCCCTTGCTGGTAAGTCATTTGGGGCCCCAATTTTGCCTAGACTCACTTCCTTTTGATGCAGACTACAGTAAAAACAGTGGATATACAAACATCGAAAGGATAGCGTAATCTGAAATCACAGAATGATCTTGGAAGGAAGCCAAAAAAAGCGATCTCTCTCAAATCAATCATTAATGAGTTGACCTCTTATATCTTTTCCAAACCTGAACCCCTGGAAGGGAGATAAAATTACCCAGAATAAAACATGTTTATTAGTCAGAAAAACTTCTCCCCTAGGTATCCTAAGCTTTGGTTGAAGTCTGAGGGGCGAAGTTACGTTTCACCCAACAAATGCCGTATACCCCGCCCTTGCTGGTAAGTCATTTGGGGCCCCAATTTTGCCTAGACTCACTTCCTTTTGATGCAGACTACAGTAAAAACAGTGGATATACAAACATCGAAAGGATAGCGTAATCTGAAATCACAGAATGATCTTGGAAGGAAGCCAAAAAAAGCGATCTCTCTCAAATCAATCATTAATGAGTTGACCTCTTATATCTTTTCCAAACCTGAACCCCTGGAAGGGAGATGAAATTACCCAGAATAAAACATGTTTATTAGTCAGAAAAACTTCTCCCCTAGGTATCCTAAGCTTTGGTTGAAGTCTGAGGGGCGAAGTTACGTTTCACCCAACAAATGCCGTATACCCCGCCCTTGCTGGTAAGTCATTTGGGGCCCCAATTTTGCCTAGACTCACTTCCTTTTGATGCAGACTACAGTAAAAACAGTGGATATACAAACATCGAAAGGATAGCGTAATCTGAAATCACAGAATGATCTTGGAAGGAAGCCAAAAAAAGCGATCTCTCTCAAATCAATCATTAATGAGTTGACCTCTTATATCTTTTCCAAACCTGAACCCCTGGAAGGGAGATGAAATTACCCAGAATAAAACATGTTTATTAGTCAGAAAAACTTTTCCCCTAGGTATCCTAAGCTTTGGTTGAAGTCTGAGGGGCGAAGTTACGTTTCACCCAACAAATGCCGTATACCCCGCCCTTGCTAGTAAGGCATTTGGGGCCCCAATTTTGCCTAGACTCACTTCCTTTTGATGCAGACTACAGTAAAAACAGTGGATATACAAACATCGAAAGGATAGCGTAATCTGAAATCACAGAATGATCTTGGAAGGAAGCCAAAAAAAGCGATCTCTCTCAAATCAATCATTAATGAGTTGACCTCTTATATCTTTTCCAAACCTGAACCCCTGGAAGGGAGATGAAATTACCCAGAATAATACATGTTTATTAGTCAGAAAAACTTCTCCCCTAGGTATCCTAAGCTTTGGTTGAAGTCTGAGGGGCGAAGTTACGTTTCACCCAACAAATGCCGTATACCCCGCCCTTGCTGGTAAGTCATTTGGGGCCCCAATTTTGCCTAGACTCACTTCCTTTTGATGCAGACTACAGTAAAAACAGTGGATATACAAACATCGAAAGGATAGCGTAATCTGAAATCACAGAATGATCTTGGAAGGAAGCCAAAAAAAGCGATCTCTCTCAAATCAATCATTAATGAGTTGACCTCTTATATCTTTTCCAAACCTGAACCCCTGGAAGGGAGATGAAATTACCCAGAATAAAACATGTTTATTAGTCAGAAAAACTTTTCCCCTAGGTATCCTAAGCTTTGGTTGAAGTCTGAGGGGCGAAGTTACGTTTCACCCAACAAATGCCGTATACCCCGCCCTTGCTAGTAAGGCATTTGGGGCCCCAATTTTGCCTAGACTCACTTCCTTTTGATGCAGACTACAGTAAAAACAGTGGATATACAAACATCGAAAGGATAGCGTAATCTGAAATCACAGAATGATCTTGGAAGGAAGCCAAAAAAAGCGATCTCTCTCAAATCAATCATTAATGAGTTGACCTCTTATATCTTTTCCAAACCTGAACCCCTGGAAGGGAGATGAAATTACCCAGAATAATACATGTTTATTAGTCAGAAAAACTTCTCCCCTAGGTATCCTAAGCTTTGGTTGAAGTCTGAGGGGCGAAGTTACGTTTCACCCAACAAATGCCGTATACCCCGCCCTTGCTGGTAAGTCATTTGGGGCCCCAATTTTGCCTAGACTCACTTCCTTTTGATGCAGACTACAGTAAAAACAGTGGATATACAAACATCGAAAGGATAGCGTAATCTGAAATCACAGAATGATCTTGGAAGGAAGCCAAAAAAAGCGATCTCTCTCAAATCAATCATTAATGAGTTGACCTCTTATATCTTTTCCAAACCTGAACCCCTGGAAGGGAGATGAAATTACCCAGAATAAAACATGTTTATTAGTCAGAAAAACTTTTCCCCTAGGTATCCTAAGCTTTGGTTGAAGTCTGAGGGGCGAAGTTACGTTTCACCCAACAAATGCCGTATACCCCGCCCTTGCTAGTAAGTCATTTGGGGCCCCAATTTTGCCTAGACTCACTTCCTTTTGATGCAGACTACAGTAAAAACAGTGGATATACAAACATCGAAAGGATAGCGTAATCTGAAATCACAGAATGATCTTGGAAGGAAGCCAAAAAAAGCGATCTCTCTCAAATCAATCATTAATGAGTTGACCTCTTATATCTTTTCCAAACCTGAACCCCTGGAAGGGAGATGAAATTACCCAGAATAAAACATGTTTATTAGTCAGAAAAACTTTTCCCCTAGGTATCCTAAGCTTTGGTTGAAGTCTGAGGGGCGAAGTTACGTTTCACCCAACAAATGCCGTATACCCCGCCCTTGCTAGTAAGGCATTTGGGGCCCCAATTTTGCCTAGACTCACTTCCTTTTGATGCAGACTACAGTAAAAACAGTGGATATACAAACATCGAAAGGATAGCGTAATCTGAAATCACAGAATGATCTTGGAAGGAAGCCAAAAAAAGCGATCTCTCTCAAATCAATCATTAATGAGTTGACCTCTTATATCTTTTCCAAACCTGAACCCCTGGAAGGGAGATGAAATTACCCAGAATAATACATGTTTATTAGTCAGAAAAACTTCTCCCCTAGGTATCCTAAGCTTTGGTTGAAGTCTGAGGGGCGAAGTTACGTTTCACCCAACAAATGCCGTATACCCCGCCCTTGCTGGTAAGTCATTTGGGGCCCCAATTTTGCCTAGACTCACTTCCTTTTGATGCAGACTACAGTAAAAACAGTGGATATACAAACATCGAAAGGATAGCGTAATCTGAAATCACAGAATGATCTTGGAAGGAAGCCAAAAAAAGCGATCTCTCTCAAATCAATCATTAATGAGTTGACCTCTTATATCTTTTCCAAACCTGAACCCCTGGAAGGGAGATGAAATTACCCAGAATAAAACATGTTTATTAGTCAGAAAAACTTTTCCCCTAGGTATCCTAAGCTTTGGTTGAAGTCTGAGGGGCGAAGTTACGTTTCACCCAACAAATGCCGTATACCCCGCCCTTGCTAGTAAGTCATTTGGGGCCCCAATTTTGCCTAGACTCACTTCCTTTTGATGCAGACTACAGTAAAAACAGTGGATATACAAACATCGAAAGGATAGCGTAATCTGAAATCACAGAATGATCTTGGAAGGAAGCCAAAAAAAGCGATCTCTCTCAAATCAATCATTAATGAGTTGACCTCTTATATCTTTTCCAAACCTGAACCCCTGGAAGGGAGATGAAATTACCCAGAATAATACATGTTTATTAGTCAGAAAAACTTCTCCCCTAGGTATCCTAAGCTTTGGTTGAAGTCTGAGGGGCGAAGTTACGTTTCACCCAACAAATGCCGTATACCCCGCCCTTGCTGGTAAGTCATTTGGGGCCCCAATTTTGCCTAGACTCACTTCCTTTTGATGCAGACTACAGTAAAAACAGTGGATATACAAACATCGAAAGGATAGCGTAATCTGAAATCACAGAATGATCTTGGAAGGAAGCCAAAAAAAGCGATCTCTCTCAAATCAATCATTAATGAGTTGACCTCTTATATCTTTTCCAAACCTGAACCCCTGAAAGGGAGATGAAATTACCCAGAATAAAACATGTTTATTAGTCAGAAAAACTTCTCCCCTAGGTATCCTAAGCTTTGGTTGAAGTCTGAGGGGCGAAGTTACGTTTCACCCAACAAATGCCGTTAACCCAGCCCTTGCTGGTAAGTCATTTGGGGCCCCAATTTTGCCTAGACTCACTTCCTTTTGATGCAGACTACAGTAAAAACAGTGGATATACAAACATCGAAAGGATAGCGTAATCTGAAATCACAGAATGATCTTGGAAGGAAGCCAAAAAAAGCGATCTCTCTCAAATCAATCATTAATGAGTTGACCTCTTATATCTTTTCCAAACCTGAACCCCTGGAAGGGAGATGAAATTACCCAGAATAAAACATGTTTATTAGTCAGAAAAACTTTTCCCCTAGGTATCCTAAGCTTTGGTTGAAGTCTGAGGGGCGAAGTTACGTTTCACCCAACAAATGCCGTATACCCCGCCCTTGCTAGTAAGTCATTTGGGGCCCCAATTTTGCCTAGACTCACTTCCTTTTGATGCAGACTACAGTAAAAACAGTGGATATACAAACATCGAAAGGATAGCGTAATCTGAAATCACAGAATGATCTTGGAAGGAAGCCAAAAAAAGCGATCTCTCTCAAATCAATCATTAATGAGTTGACCTCTTATATCTTTTCCAAACCTGAACCCCTGGAAGGGAGATGAAATTACCCAGAATAAAACATGTTTATTAGTCAGAAAAACTTTTCCCCTAGGTATCCTAAGCTTTGGTTGAAGTCTGAGGGGCGAAGTTACGTTTCACCCAACAAATGCCGTATACCCCGCCCTTGCTAGTAAGTCATTTGGGGCCCCAATTTTGCCTAGACTCACTTCCTTTTGATGCAGACTACAGTAAAAACAGTGGATATACAAACATCGAAAGGATAGCGTAATCTGAAATCACAGAATGATCTTGGAAGGAAGCCAAAAAAAGCGATCTCTCTCAAATCAATCATTAATGAGTTGACCTCTTATATCTTTTCCAAACCTGAACCCCTGGAAGGGAGATGAAATTACCCAGAATAAAACATGTTTATTAGTCAGAAAAACTTCTCCCCTAGGTATCCTAAGCTTTGGTTGAAGTCTGAGGGGCGAAGTTACGTTTCACCCAACAAATGCCGTATACCCCGCCCTTGCTGGTAAGTCATTTGGGGCCCCAATTTTGCCTAGACTCACTTCCTTTTGATGCAGACTACAGTAAAAACAGTGGATATACAAACATCGAAAGGATAGCGTAATCTGAAATCACAGAATGATCTTGGAAGGAAGCCAAAAAAAGCGATCTCTCTCAAATCAATCATTAATGAGTTGACCTCTTATATCTTTTCCAAACCTGAACCCCTGAAAGGGAGATGAAATTACCCAGAATAAAACATGTTTATTAGTCAGAAAAACTTCTCCCCTAGGTATCCTAAGCTTTGGTTGAAGTCTGAGGGGCGAAGTTACGTTTCACCCAACAAATGCCGTTAACCCAGCCCTTGCTGGTAAGTCATTTGGGGCCCCAATTTTGCCTAGACTCACTTCCTTTTGATGCAGACTACAGTAAAAACAGTGGATATACAAACATCGAAAGGATAGCGTAATCTGAAATCACAGAATGATCTTGGAAGGAAGCCAAAAAAAGCGATCTCTCTCAAATCAATCATTAATGAGTTGACCTCTTATATCTTTTCCAAACCTGAACCCCTGGAAGGGAGATGAAATTACCCAGAATAAAACATGTTTATTAGTCAGAAAAACTTTTCCCCTAGGTATCCTAAGCTTTGGTTGAAGTCTGAGGGGCGAAGTTACGTTTCACCCAACAAATGCCGTATACCCCGCCCTTGCTAGTAAGTCATTTGGGGCCCCAATTTTGCCTAGACTCACTTCCTTTTGATGCAGACTACAGTAAAAACAGTGGATATACAAACATCGAAAGGATAGCGTAATCTGAAATCACAGAATGATCTTGGAAGGAAGCCAAAAAAAGCGATCTCTCTCAAATCAATCATTAATGAGTTGACCTCTTATATCTTTTCCAAACCTGAACCCCTGGAAGGGAGATGAAATTACCCAGAATAAAACATGTTTATTAGTCAGAAAAACTTTTCCCCTAGGTATCCTAAGCTTTGGTTGAAGTCTGAGGGGCGAAGTTACGTTTCACCCAACAAATGCCGTATACCCCGCCCTTGCTAGTAAGTCATTTGGGGCCCCAATTTTGCCTAGACTCACTTCCTTTTGATGCAGACTACAGTAAAAACAGTGGATATACAAACATCGAAAGGATAGCGTAATCTGAAATCACAGAATGATCTTGGAAGGAAGCCAAAAAAAGCGATCTCTCTCAAATCAATCATTAATGAGTTGACCTCTTATATCTTTTCCAAACCTGAACCCCTGGAAGGGAGATGAAATTACCCAGAATAAAACATGTTTATTAGTCAGAAAAACTTTTCCCCTAGGTATCCTAAGCTTTGGTTGAAGTCTGAGGGGCGAAGTTACGTTTCACCCAACAAATGCCGTATACCCCGCCCTTGCTAGTAAGTCATTTGGGGCCCCAATTTTGCCTAGACTCACTTCCTTTTGATGCAGACTACAGTAAAAACAGTGGATATACAAACATCGAAAGGATAGCGTAATCTGAAATCACAGAATGATCTTGGAAGGAAGCCAAAAAAAGCGATCTCTCTCAAATCAATCATTAATGAGTTGACCTCTTATATCTTTTCCAAACCTGAACCCCTGGAAGGGAGATGAAATTACCCAGAATAATACATGTTTATTAGTCAGAAAAACTTCTCCCCTAGGTATCCTAAGCTTTGGTTGAAGTCTGAGGGGCGAAGTTACGTTTCACCCAACAAATGCCGTATACCCCGCCCTTGCTGGTAAGTCATTTGGGGCCCCAATTTTGCCTAGACTCACTTCCTTTTGATGCAGACTACAGTAAAAACAGTGGATATACAAACATCGAAAGGATAGCGTAATCTGAAATCACAGAATGATCTTGGAAGGAAGCCAAAAAAAGCGATCTCTCTCAAATCAATCATTAATGAGTTGACCTCTTATATCTTTTCCAAACCTGAACCCCTGAAAGGGAGATGAAATTACCCAGAATAAAACATGTTTATTAGTCAGAAAAACTTCTCCCCTAGGTATCCTAAGCTTTGGTTGAAGTCTGAGGGGCGAAGTTACGTTTCACCCAACAAATGCCGTTAACCCAGCCCTTGCTGGTAAGTCATTTGGGGCCCCAATTTTGCCTAGACTCACTTCCTTTTGATGCAGACTACAGTAAAAACAGTGGATATACAAACATCGAAAGGATAGCGTAATCTGAAATCACAGAATGATCTTGGAAGGAAGCCAAAAAAAGCGATCTCTCTCAAATCAATCATTAATGAGTTGACCTCTTATATCTTTTCCAAACCTGAACCCCTGGAAGGGAGATGAAATTACCCAGAATAAAACATGTTTATTAGTCAGAAAAACTTTTCCCCTAGGTATCCTAAGCTTTGGTTGAAGTCTGAGGGGCGAAGTTACGTTTCACCCAACAAATGCCGTATACCCCGCCCTTGCTAGTAAGTCATTTGGGGCCCCAATTTTGCCTAGACTCACTTCCTTTTGATGCAGACTACAGTAAAAACAGTGGATATACAAACATCGAAAGGATAGCGTAATCTGAAATCACAGAATGATCTTGGAAGGAAGCCAAAAAAAGCGATCTCTCTCAAATCAATCATTAATGAGTTGACCTCTTATATCTTTTCCAAACCTGAACCCCTGGAAGGGAGATGAAATTACCCAGAATAATACATGTTTATTAGTCAGAAAAACTTCTCCCCTAGGTATCCTAAGCTTTGGTTGAAGTCTGAGGGGCGAAGTTACGTTTCACCCAACAAATGCCGTATACCCCGCCCTTGCTGGTAAGTCATTTGGGGCCCCAATTTTGCCTAGACTCACTTCCTTTTGATGCAGACTACAGTAAAAACAGTGGATATACAAACATCGAAAGGATAGCGTAATCTGAAATCACAGAATGATCTTGGAAGGAAGCCAAAAAAAGCGATCTCTCTCAAATCAATCATTAATGAGTTGACCTCTTATATCTTTTCCAAACCTGAACCCCTGAAAGGGAGATGAAATTACCCAGAATAAAACATGTTTATTAGTCAGAAAAACTTCTCCCCTAGGTATCCTAAGCTTTGGTTGAAGTCTGAGGGGCGAAGTTACGTTTCACCCAACAAATGCCGTTAACCCAGCCCTTGCTGGTAAGTCATTTGGGGCCCCAATTTTGCCTAGACTCACTTCCTTTTGATGCAGACTACAGTAAAAACAGTGGATATACAAACATCGAAAGGATAGCGTAATCTGAAATCACAGAATGATCTTGGAAGGAAGCCAAAAAAAGCGATCTCTCTCAAATCAATCATTAATGAGTTGACCTCTTATATCTTTTCCAAACCTGAACCCCTGGAAGGGAGATGAAATTACCCAGAATAAAACATGTTTATTAGTCAGAAAAACTTTTCCCCTAGGTATCCTAAGCTTTGGTTGAAGTCTGAGGGGCGAAGTTACGTTTCACCCAACAAATGCCGTATACCCCGCCCTTGCTAGTAAGTCATTTGGGGCCCCAATTTTGCCTAGACTCACTTCCTTTTGATGCAGACTACAGTAAAAACAGTGGATATACAAACATCGAAAGGATAGCGTAATCTGAAATCACAGAATGATCTTGGAAGGAAGCCAAAAAAAGCGATCTCTCTCAAATCAATCATTAATGAGTTGACCTCTTATATCTTTTCCAAACCTGAACCCCTGGAAGGGAGATGAAATTACCCAGAATAATACATGTTTATTAGTCAGAAAAACTTCTCCCCTAGGTATCCTAAGCTTTGGTTGAAGTCTGAGGGGCGAAGTTACGTTTCACCCAACAAATGCCGTATACCCCGCCCTTGCTGGTAAGTCATTTGGGGCCCCAATTTTGCCTAGACTCACTTCCTTTTGATGCAGACTACAGTAAAAACAGTGGATATACAAACATCGAAAGGATAGCGTAATCTGAAATCACAGAATGATCTTGGAAGGAAGCCAAAAAAAGCGATCTCTCTCAAATCAATCATTAATGAGTTGACCTCTTATATCTTTTCCAAACCTGAACCCCTGAAAGGGAGATGAAATTACCCAGAATAAAACATGTTTATTAGTCAGAAAAACTTCTCCCCTAGGTATCCTAAGCTTTGGTTGAAGTCTGAGGGGCGAAGTTACGTTTCACCCAACAAATGCCGTTAACCCAGCCCTTGCTGGTAAGTCATTTGGGGCCCCAATTTTGCCTAGACTCACTTCCTTTTGATGCAGACTACAGTAAAAACAGTGGATATACAAACATCGAAAGGATAGCGTAATCTGAAATCACAGAATGATCTTGGAAGGAAGCCAAAAAAAGCGATCTCTCTCAAATCAATCATTAATGAGTTGACCTCTTATATCTTTTCCAAACCTGAACCCCTGGAAGGGAGATGAAATTACCCAGAATAAAACATGTTTATTAGTCAGAAAAACTTTTCCCCTAGGTATCCTAAGCTTTGGTTGAAGTCTGAGGGGCGAAGTTACGTTTCACCCAACAAATGCCGTATACCCCGCCCTTGCTAGTAAGTCATTTGGGGCCCCAATTTTGCCTAGACTCACTTCCTTTTGATGCAGACTACAGTAAAAACAGTGGATATACAAACATCGAAAGGATAGCGTAATCTGAAATCACAGAATGATCTTGGAAGGAAGCCAAAAAAAGCGATCTCTCTCAAATCAATCATTAATGAGTTGACCTCTTATATCTTTTCCAAACCTGAACCCCTGAAAGGGAGATGAAATTACCCAGAATAAAACATGTTTATTAGTCAGAAAAACTTCTCCCCTAGGTATCCTAAGCTTTGGTTGAAGTCTGAGGGGCGAAGTTACGTTTCACCCAACAAATGCCGTTAACCCAGCCCTTGCTGGTAAGTCATTTGGGGCCCCAATTTTGCCTAGACTCACTTCCTTTTGATGCAGACTACAGTAAAAACAGTGGATATACAAACATCGAAAGGATAGCGTAATCTGAAATCACAGAATGATCTTGGAAGGAAGCCAAAAAAAGCGATCTCTCTCAAATCAATCATTAATGAGTTGACCTCTTATATCTTTTCCAAACCTGAACCCCTGGAAGGGAGATGAAATTACCCAGAATAAAACATGTTTATTAGTCAGAAAAACTTTTCCCCTAGGTATCCTAAGCTTTGGTTGAAGTCTGAGGGGCGAAGTTACGTTTCACCCAACAAATGCCGTATACCCCGCCCTTGCTAGTAAGTCATTTGGGGCCCCAATTTTGCCTAGACTCACTTCCTTTTGATGCAGACTACAGTAAAAACAGTGGATATACAAACATCGAAAGGATAGCGTAATCTGAAATCACAGAATGATCTTGGAAGGAAGCCAAAAAAAGCGATCTCTCTCAAATCAATCATTAATGAGTTGACCTCTTATATCTTTTCCAAACCTGAACCCCTGAAAGGGAGATGAAATTACCCAGAATAAAACATGTTTATTAGTCAGAAAAACTTCTCCCCTAGGTATCCTAAGCTTTGGTTGAAGTCTGAGGGGCGAAGTTACGTTTCACCCAACAAATGCCGTTAACCCAGCCCTTGCTGGTAAGTCATTTGGGGCCCCAATTTTGCCTAGACTCACTTCCTTTTGATGCAGACTACAGTAAAAACAGTGGATATACAAACATCGAAAGGATAGCGTAATCTGAAATCACAGAATGATCTTGGAAGGAAGCCAAAAAAAGCGATCTCTCTCAAATCAATCATTAATGAGTTGACCTCTTATATCTTTTCCAAACCTGAACCCCTGGAAGGGAGATGAAATTACCCAGAATAAAACATGTTTATTAGTCAGAAAAACTTTTCCCCTAGGTATCCTAAGCTTTGGTTGAAGTCTGAGGGGCGAAGTTACGTTTCACCCAACAAATGCCGTATACCCCGCCCTTGCTAGTAAGTCATTTGGGGCCCCAATTTTGCCTAGACTCACTTCCTTTTGATGCAGACTACAGTAAAAACAGTGGATATACAAACATCGAAAGGATAGCGTAATCTGAAATCACAGAATGATCTTGGAAGGAAGCCAAAAAAAGCGATCTCTCTCAAATCAATCATTAATGAGTTGACCTCTTATATCTTTTCCAAACCTGAACCCCTGAAAGGGAGATGAAATTACCCAGAATAAAACATGTTTATTAGTCAGAAAAACTTCTCCCCTAGGTATCCTAAGCTTTGGTTGAAGTCTGAGGGGCGAAGTTACGTTTCACCCAACAAATGCCGTTAACCCAGCCCTTGCTGGTAAGTCATTTGGGGCCCCAATTTTGCCTAGACTCACTTCCTTTTGATGCAGACTACAGTAAAAACAGTGGATATACAAACATCGAAAGGATAGCGTAATCTGAAATCACAGAATGATCTTGGAAGGAAGCCAAAAAAAGCGATCTCTCTCAAATCAATCATTAATGAGTTGACCTCTTATATCTTTTCCAAACCTGAACCCCTGGAAGGGAGATGAAATTACCCAGAATAAAACATGTTTATTAGTCAGAAAAACTTTTCCCCTAGGTATCCTAAGCTTTGGTTGAAGTCTGAGGGGCGAAGTTACGTTTCACCCAACAAATGCCGTATACCCCGCCCTTGCTAGTAAGTCATTTGGGGCCCCAATTTTGCCTAGACTCACTTCCTTTTGATGCAGACTACAGTAAAAACAGTGGATATACAAACATCGAAAGGATAGCGTAATCTGAAATCACAGAATGATCTTGGAAGGAAGCCAAAAAAAGCGATCTCTCTCAAATCAATCATTAATGAGTTGACCTCTTATATCTTTTCCAAACCTGAACCCCTGGAAGGGAGATGAAATTACCCAGAATAATACATGTTTATTAGTCAGAAAAACTTCTCCCCTAGGTATCCTAAGCTTTGGTTGAAGTCTGAGGGGCGAAGTTACGTTTCACCCAACAAATGCCGTATACCCCGCCCTTGCTGGTAAGTCATTTGGGGCCCCAATTTTGCCTAGACTCACTTCCTTTTGATGCAGACTACAGTAAAAACAGTGGATATACAAACATCGAAAGGATAGCGTAATCTGAAATCACAGAATGATCTTGGAAGGAAGCCAAAAAAAGCGATCTCTCTCAAATCAATCATTAATGAGTTGACCTCTTATATCTTTTCCAAACCTGAACCCCTGGAAGGGAGATGAAATTACCCAGAATAAAACATGTTTATTAGTCAGAAAAACTTTTCCCCTAGGTATCCTAAGCTTTGGTTGAAGTCTGAGGGGCGAAGTTACGTTTCACCCAACAAATGCCGTATACCCCGCCCTTGCTAGTAAGTCATTTGGGGCCCCAATTTTGCCTAGACTCACTTCCTTTTGATGCAGACTACAGTAAAAACAGTGGATATACAAACATCGAAAGGATAGCGTAATCTGAAATCACAGAATGATCTTGGAAGGAAGCCAAAAAAAGCGATCTCTCTCAAATCAATCATTAATGAGTTGACCTCTTATATCTTTTCCAAACCTGAACCCCTGGAAGGGAGATGAAATTACCCAGAATAAAACATGTTTATTAGTCAGAAAAACTTTTCCCCTAGGTATCCTAAGCTTTGGTTGAAGTCTGAGGGGCGAAGTTACGTTTCACCCAACAAATGCCGTATACCCCGCCCTTGCTAGTAAGTCATTTGGGGCCCCAATTTTGCCTAGACTCACTTCCTTTTGATGCAGACTACAGTAAAAACAGTGGATATACAAACATCGAAAGGATAGCGTAATCTGAAATCACAGAATGATCTTGGAAGGAAGCCAAAAAAAGCGATCTCTCTCAAATCAATCATTAATGAGTTGACCTCTTATATCTTTTCCAAACCTGAACCCCTGGAAGGGAGATGAAATTACCCAGAATAATACATGTTTATTAGTCAGAAAAACTTCTCCCCTAGGTATCCTAAGCTTTGGTTGAAGTCTGAGGGGCGAAGTTACGTTTCACCCAACAAATGCCGTATACCCCGCCCTTGCTGGTAAGTCATTTGGGGCCCCAATTTTGCCTAGACTCACTTCCTTTTGATGCAGACTACAGTAAAAACAGTGGATATACAAACATCGAAAGGATAGCGTAATCTGAAATCACAGAATGATCTTGGAAGGAAGCCAAAAAAAGCGATCTCTCTCAAATCAATCATTAATGAGTTGACCTCTTATATCTTTTCCAAACCTGAACCCCTGAAAGGGAGATGAAATTACCCAGAATAAAACATGTTTATTAGTCAGAAAAACTTCTCCCCTAGGTATCCTAAGCTTTGGTTGAAGTCTGAGGGGCGAAGTTACGTTTCACCCAACAAATGCCGTTAACCCAGCCCTTGCTGGTAAGTCATTTGGGGCCCCAATTTTGCCTAGACTCACTTCCTTTTGATGCAGACTACAGTAAAAACAGTGGATATACAAACATCGAAAGGATAGCGTAATCTGGAATCACAGAATGATCTTGGAAGGAAGCCAAAAAAAGCGATCTCTCTCAAATCAATCATTAATGAGTTGACCTCATATATCTTTTCCAAACCTGAACCCCTGAAAGGGAGATGAAATTACCCAGAATAAAACATGTTTATTAGTCAGAAAAACTTCTCCCCTAGGTATCCTAAGCTTTGGTTGAAGTCTGAGGGGCGAAGTTACGTTTCACCCAACAAATGCCGTTAACCCAGCCCTTGCTGGTAAGTCATTTGGGGCCCCAATTTTGCCTAGACTCACTTCCTTTTGATGCAGACTACAGTAAAAACAGTGGATATACAAACATCGAAAGGATAGCGTAATCTGAAATCACAGAATGATCTTGGAAGGAAGCCAAAAAAAGCGATCTCTCTCAAATCAATCATTAATGAGTTGACCTCTTATATCTTTTCCAAACCTGAACCCCTGAAAGGGAGATGAAATTACCCAGAATAAAACATGTTTATTAGTCAGAAAAACTTCTCCCCTAGGTATCCTAAGCTTTGGTTGAAGTCTGAGGGGCGAAGTTACGTTTCACCCAACAAATGCCGTTAACCCAGCCCTTGCTGGTAAGTCATTTGGGGCCCCAATTTTGCCTAGACTCACTTCCTTTTGATGCAGACTACAGTAAAAACAGTGGATATACAAACATCGAAAGGATAGCGTAATCTGGAATCACAGAATGATCTTGGAAGGAAGCCAAAAAAAGCGATCTCTCTCAAATCAATCATTAATGAGTTGACCTCTTATATCTTTTCCAAACCTGAACCCCTGAAAGGGAGATGAAATTACCCAGAATAAAACATGTTTATTAGTCAGAAAAACTTCTCCCCTAGGTATCCTAAGCTTTGGTTGAAGTCTGAGGGGCGAAGTTACGTTTCACCCAACAAATGCCGTATACCCCGCCCTTGCTGGTAAGTCATTTGGGGCCCCAATTTTGCCTAGACTCACTTCCTTTTGATGCAGACTACAGTAAAAACAGTGGATATACAAACATCGAAAGGATAGCGTAATCTGAAATCACAGAATGATCTTGGAAGGAAGCCAAAAAAAGCGATCTCTCTCAAATCAATCATTAATGAGTTGACCTCTTATATCTTTTCCAAACCTGAACCCCTGAAAGGGAGATGAAATTACCCAGAATAAAACATGTTTATTAGTCAGAAAAACTTCTCCCCTAGGTATCCTAAGCTTTGGTTGAAGTCTGAGGGGCGAAGTTACGTTTCACCCAACAAATGCCGTTAACCCAGCCCTTGCTGGTAAGTCATTTGGGGCCCCAATTTTGCCTAGACTCACTTCCTTTTGATGCAGACTACAGTAAAAACAGTGGATATACAAACATCGAAAGGATAGCGTAATCTGAAATCACAGAATGATCTTGGAAGGAAGCCAAAAAAAGCGATCTCTCTCAAATCAATCATTAATGAGTTGACCTCTTATATCTTTTCCAAACCTGAACCCCTGGAAGGGAGATGAAATTACCCAGAATAATACATGTTTATTAGTCAGAAAAACTTCTCCCCTAGGTATCCTAAGCTTTGGTTGAAGTCTGAGGGGCGAAGTTACGTTTCACCCAACAAATGCCGTATACCCCGCCCTTGCTGGTAAGTCATTTGGGGCCCCAATTTTGCCTAGACTCACTTCCTTTTGATGCAGACTACAGTAAAAACAGTGGATATACAAACATCGAAAGGATAGCGTAATCTGAAATCACAGAATGATCTTGGAAGGAAGCCAAAAAAAGCGATCTCTCTCAAATCAATCATTAATGAGTTGACCTCTTATATCTTTTCCAAACCTGAACCCCTGAAAGGGAGATGAAATTACCCAGAATAAAACATGTTTATTAGTCAGAAAAACTTCTCCCCTAGGTATCCTAAGCTTTGGTTGAAGTCTGAGGGGCGAAGTTACGTTTCACCCAACAAATGCCGTTAACCCAGCCCTTGCTGGTAAGTCATTTGGGGCCCCAATTTTGCCTAGACTCACTTCCTTTTGATGCAGACTACAGTAAAAACAGTGGATATACAAACATCGAAAGGATAGCGTAATCTGGAATCACAGAATGATCTTGGAAGGAAGCCAAAAAAAGCGATCTCTCTCAAATCAATCATTAATGAGTTGACCTCATATATCTTTTCCAAACCTGAACCCCTGAAAGGGAGATGAAATTACCCAGAATAAAACATGTTTATTAGTCAGAAAAACTTCTCCCCTAGGTATCCTAAGCTTTGGTTGAAGTCTGAGGGGCGAAGTTACGTTTCACCCAACAAATGCCGTTAACCCAGCCCTTGCTGGTAAGTCATTTGGGGCCCCAATTTTGCCTAGACTCACTTCCTTTTGATGCAGACTACAGTAAAAACAGTGGATATACAAACATCGAAAGGATAGCGTAATCTGAAATCACAGAATGATCTTGGAAGGAAGCCAAAAAAAGCGATCTCTCTCAAATCAATCATTAATGAGTTGACCTCTTATATCTTTTCCAAACCTGAACCCCTGAAAGGGAGATGAAATTACCCAGAATAAAACATGTTTATTAGTCAGAAAAACTTCTCCCCTAGGTATCCTAAGCTTTGGTTGAAGTCTGAGGGGCGAAGTTACGTTTCACCCAACAAATGCCGTTAACCCAGCCCTTGCTGGTAAGTCATTTGGGGCCCCAATTTTGCCTAGACTCACTTCCTTTTGATGCAGACTACAGTAAAAACAGTGGATATACAAACATCGAAAGGATAGCGTAATCTGGAATCACAGAATGATCTTGGAAGGAAGCCAAAAAAAGCGATCTCTCTCAAATCAATCATTAATGAGTTGACCTCTTATATCTTTTCCAAACCTGAACCCCTGAAAGGGAGATGAAATTACCCAGAATAAAACATGTTTATTAGTCAGAAAAACTTCTCCCCTAGGTATCCTAAGCTTTGGTTGAAGTCTGAGGGGCGAAGTTACGTTTCACCCAACAAATGCCGTATACCCCGCCCTTGCTGGTAAGTCATTTGGGGCCCCAATTTTGCCTAGACTCACTTCCTTTTGATGCAGACTACAGTAAAAACAGTGGATATACAAACATCGAAAGGATAGCGTAATCTGAAATCACAGAATGATCTTGGAAGGAAGCCAAAAAAAGCGATCTCTCTCAAATCAATCATTAATGAGTTGACCTCTTATATCTTTTCCAAACCTGAACCCCTGAAAGGGAGATGAAATTACCCAGAATAAAACATGTTTATTAGTCAGAAAAACTTCTCCCCTAGGTATCCTAAGCTTTGGTTGAAGTCTGAGGGGCGAAGTTACGTTTCACCCAACAAATGCCGTTAACCCAGCCCTTGCTGGTAAGTCATTTGGGGCCCCAATTTTGCCTAGACTCACTTCCTTTTGATGCAGACTACAGTAAAAACAGTGGATATACAAACATCGAAAGGATAGCGTAATCTGAAATCACAGAATGATCTTGGAAGGAAGCCAAAAAAAGCGATCTCTCTCAAATCAATCATTAATGAGTTGACCTCTTATATCTTTTCCAAACCTGAACCCCTGAAAGGGAGATGAAATTACCCAGAATAAAACATGTTTATTAGTCAGAAAAACTTCTCCCCTAGGTATCCTAAGCTTTGGTTGAAGTCTGAGGGGCGAAGTTACGTTTCACCCAACAAATGCCGTTAACCCAGCCCTTGCTGGTAAGTCATTTGGGGCCCCAATTTTGCCTAGACTCACTTCCTTTTGATGCAGACTACAGTAAAAACAGTGGATATACAAACATCGAAAGGATAGCGTAATCTGGAATCACAGAATGATCTTGGAAGGAAGCCAAAAAAAGCGATCTCTCTCAAATCAATCATTAATGAGTTGACCTCTTATATCTTTTCCAAACCTGAACCCCTGAAAGGGAGATGAAATTACCCAGAATAAAACATGTTTATTAGTCAGAAAAACTTCTCCCCTAGGTATCCTAAGCTTTGGTTGAAGTCTGAGGGGCGAAGTTACGTTTCACCCAACAAATGCCGTATACCCCGCCCTTGCTGGTAAGTCATTTGGGGCCCCAATTTTGCCTAGACTCACTTCCTTTTGATGCAGACTACAGTAAAAACAGTGGATATACAAACATCGAAAGGATAGCGTAATCTGAAATCACAGAATGATCTTGGAAGGAAGCCAAAAAAAGCGATCTCTCTCAAATCAATCATTAATGAGTTGACCTCATATATCTTTTCCAAACCTGAACCCCTGAAAGGGAGATGAAATTACCCAGAATAAAACATGTTTATTAGTCAGAAAAACTTCTCCCCTAGGTATCCTAAGCTTTGGTTGAAGTCTGAGGGGCGAAGTTACGTTTCACCCAACAAATGCCGTTAACCCAGCCCTTGCTGGTAAGTCATTTGGGGCCCCAATTTTGCCTAGACTCACTTCCTTTTGATGCAGACTACAGTAAAAACAGTGGATATACAAACATCGAAAGGATAGCGTAATCTGAAATCACAGAATGATCTTGGAAGGAAGCCAAAAAAAGCGATCTCTCTCAAATCAATCATTAATGAGTTGACCTCTTATATCTTTTCCAAACCTGAACCCCTGAAAGGGAGATGAAATTACCCAGAATAAAACATGTTTATTAGTCAGAAAAACTTCTCCCCTAGGTATCCTAAGCTTTGGTTGAAGTCTGAGGGGCGAAGTTACGTTTCACCCAACAAATGCCGTTAACCCAGCCCTTGCTGGTAAGTCATTTGGGGCCCCAATTTTGCCTAGACTCACTTCCTTTTGATGCAGACTACAGTAAAAACAGTGGATATACAAACATCGAAAGGATAGCGTAATCTGGAATCACAGAATGATCTTGGAAGGAAGCCAAAAAAAGCGATCTCTCTCAAATCAATCATTAATGAGTTGACCTCTTATATCTTTTCCAAACCTGAACCCCTGAAAGGGAGATGAAATTACCCAGAATAAAACATGTTTATTAGTCAGAAAAACTTCTCCCCTAGGTATCCTAAGCTTTGGTTGAAGTCTGAGGGGCGAAGTTACGTTTCACCCAACAAATGCCGTATACCCCGCCCTTGCTGGTAAGTCATTTGGGGCCCCAATTTTGCCTAGACTCACTTCCTTTTGATGCAGACTACAGTAAAAACAGTGGATATACAAACATCGAAAGGATAGCGTAATCTGAAATCACAGAATGATCTTGGAAGGAAGCCAAAAAAAGCGATCTCTCTCAAATCAATCATTAATGAGTTGACCTCTTATATCTTTTCCAAACCTGAACCCCTGAAAGGGAGATGAAATTACCCAGAATAAAACATGTTTATTAGTCAGAAAAACTTCTCCCCTAGGTATCCTAAGCTTTGGTTGAAGTCTGAGGGGCGAAGTTACGTTTCACCCAACAAATGCCGTTAACCCAGCCCTTGCTGGTAAGTCATTTGGGGCCCCAATTTTGCCTAGACTCACTTCCTTTTGATGCAGACTACAGTAAAAACAGTGGATATACAAACATCGAAAGGATAGCGTAATCTGAAATCACAGAATGATCTTGGAAGGAAGCCAAAAAAAGCGATCTCTCTCAAATCAATCATTAATGAGTTGACCTCTTATATCTTTTCCAAACCTGAACCCCTGAAAGGGAGATGAAATTACCCAGAATAAAACATGTTTATTAGTCAGAAAAACTTCTCCCCTAGGTATCCTAAGCTTTGGTTGAAGTCTGAGGGGCGAAGTTACGTTTCACCCAACAAATGCCGTTAACCCAGCCCTTGCTGGTAAGTCATTTGGGGCCCCAATTTTGCCTAGACTCACTTCCTTTTGATGCAGACTACAGTAAAAACAGTGGATATACAAACATCGAAAGGATAGCGTAATCTGGAATCACAGAATGATCTTGGAAGGAAGCCAAAAAAAGCGATCTCTCTCAAATCAATCATTAATGAGTTGACCTCTTATATCTTTTCCAAACCTGAACCCCTGAAAGGGAGATGAAATTACCCAGAATAAAACATGTTTATTAGTCAGAAAAACTTCTCCCCTAGGTATCCTAAGCTTTGGTTGAAGTCTGAGGGGCGAAGTTACGTTTCACCCAACAAATGCCGTATACCCCGCCCTTGCTGGTAAGTCATTTGGGGCCCCAATTTTGCCTAGAC